>QFEM01008611.1:0-13218 GCA_003316205.1 Boletus bicolor
ATGACGCTATCAAGGGATGACGAGCACCCTTTCTGGTATGCTCGTGTGCTTATGGCATTCCATGTTGCGGTACGCTTTAGTCCGGAGGGCTTGAGTCCTTCAGAGAAGAAGAGGGAGGTACTGTGGGTTCGTTGGCTTGGTGTTGATCGGGATCACAAATGGGGGTTCAAAGAGGGCCGCCTTCCCAAGGTGGGCTTCGTCCCGGACAGACCTGACCATATCCCCTTCGGCTTCCTAGATCCATCATTGGTGCTTCGTGCGTGCCACTTGATTCCCGCATTCTCCGATGGTCGTACACACGAGCTGCTAGCATCTGGACCCTCGCTAGCAAGGCTTCCTGGCGAAGAAGATGATTGGGCGGCATTCTATGTTAATATGTAAGATTATGGTTGATTTATTAAAAGAAATCCACTCACAACTCACTGGTACAGTTTCGCTGACCGCGATATGTTTTCGAGATTCGCGGGAATAGGAGTTGGCCATGTTGCACAGAAGTTAGGTGGAGACGCACCTAATCTGGTCATAGAATCGCACGAAGATGATGACGATGGTGATCTGGAGATGCAGGAGGCTGGTGCATGTCAGGCAGCACATGAAGGCGACGATGCAAGTATTGAGGAGGTTGACGATGGGGGCAATGATGACGATGACGATAGTGACAGTGATGAGGCTGAGGATCATGGCGACGACAACGACAACGACAACGACCATGACGACGAAGGCGACGATGTTAAAGATGATGACGATGATGATGAGGGAAGCGAGGGCGGCGACGAAGGAGAATTATGATACGGTCTGGAGTTCCTTTGTTTTAGGTCATCGTGTCTTTTACTTACGACCCAACTGGGATGCAGCAGTAATCGGTTGCAGTGCCCTCGCCGATTCTTGCCCTCGCCACCACCTCTGAATCGCCTGTCACACACGCCCGTCTTCGTTCGCCTTCGCCACCTCGTTTGCGTGCCTGCACCCATGCACACACTCCCGCCTTTTCTGCCCTCGCACTCCCCACCTTGTCCCTCCTGCACATCCATGCGTCCATGCAAGCATGTCCTCGCCTTCACCACCTCGCACCTCCAGCGAGTTTACACGGACACTTACGCATGCCCTCGCCTTCCCCATGTCCTGTGCGTCCATGCACCCACGCATGCACCCCCTCACCTTCATCCACTCTCGCCCTCATTAACCTTCGCCTTCCCAACCTTGCCCCTCCATTACTCCCTCTCTGCCGGTCTCGTCTACCCACCCTCGTCTCCCTTGTCCAAAGATCCTATATTCCTCGACCATTTCACTTGCACCCAAATCCCCAGACCATGCCAGCAAATCGCTATCCACGACGCTTCACATTCCCATCATCCCCAACCCCTGGTGCACGGCAGCCTATGAGGCACTTTCAGCCAATTTCTCATTCTCATTTCCCAGGCATCACCGACCAAACCTCCGTCGACACAGCCTACCTCGGGCTGTCAGGACCCTTTCTACGGACACAAACAAATTTCCAAGTTATGCGCCAAATTCATAACACATCTGTTTGCGTGCTTGGAGTACCCCCCCTCTCCCTCCTGTTCCACTGTGAAGCTACCCTACTTCATAGCCTATGCTCTTCACAGGACCCAACTCCACTTGTCCGTCACCTTCGCTGCACTCGTCCTCCTCCAGCGCCTCAAGGCTCGATTTCCGACTGCTTGGGGATCGTCGGGTCACCGGCTGTTTATATCAGCGTTCATGATCGCCTCGAAGGTGATCTGCGACTATACGTACTCTAACAAGTCTTGGACCATCGTCACACAGGGCATATTCCAGCTCAGCGAGATCAACCAAATGGAGAGAGAGATGTGCCAGTACCTCGAGTGGGAATTAAACGTCGATCCCGTCACGTTGAGGGAGTTCGAGGACACGGTTCGAAAAGATTTCATCGGCTCTGGTCCCTACCCTACTTAAATTCTGCCCTCCACAGAGAAGTCCATCCCGCCACCACTGAAACCCGGTCTTCCTAGCCCCCCACCCCTTCATGATTCATTCACCAGCCCCAATATCCCCTTCCCATCGTACTCGCCGTCACCATCCCCACCGTCGTCGGCATCACCCCAAACGCCCCTAGGTATCGAGGACACCCTTTACCCACTCATTCGCTTTGCTCCATCTCTCTTATTGGATACTACGTGTGTCAATAATCCATACAATTTTTTTTTTCGTAAGCATACGTACAAGTATAAAGAAACAGTTTTCCTGAATACGAGGAACGCTAAAAAGTTGGTGATTCTGAATCGGCCGAACGCTGGCAGCGAGGCTACTCAACCCTGTCGTGCACCGTATTCCTGATCTTGCACCAGCTGCGCCAAGTCCGAACTTGCATCTCAATTAGTAACATTGGTGCGAGATTGTACAGTTTATAACTAAGGGTACATTGCACAAGTTAAGTCATACAAATAATCATCAGACGAATGGGTGAGATTGCCAGGATATGACAGGACAACACAACCTGGGGAGTAGGCATGGATGCCACACTTGCATCAAGATTGGGGGAGTCGGCAAGTGCTTATAAACCCCTTATAGTCAGGTACACTTAGGTCGAAGTCTGCCGTGTAGACAGACCCTTTATAGATGATTTATATAATGTATATTCGGTTCCACATTATTTTACCAACGGCCAATAAATCTTTTTGCTTATAATGGGTATATATATGTTTATATACCCATGCCAACATGTATCAGACCGAGGCATACGGCACAATTAGTATAAAGCTTTCGTGCTTCGAGTGATGCGATAGTCCACCCTCTACCATTTCCCCCGGCGGTTTTAGATGCGCAAGTCCTATATCAGCGATGCCCGAATGATATATAAAGCGTGTGAGGGGGCAATTTAATATGTGCGTTAGACATACATTGCACAGGCTGCTCCAATATAATATATATATTGTATAGTCTCCCTAGCTGGAGTCTTACTAATCTCCATCAGGACATCCCCACATTCTGAGTCCTGACCAGGCGGCCACCCACGGAAAGTGGAACATTTTTAGCACTGTCATGTCAAAATGTTTCAGCCGGGTTACATAGTCGCACCCACGGACACGACTGGCGTTGGACGAGTGTTTTTTCCCCTGTACGAAGCTACTCTCGATGTTGGCGCGTACGAGTCTACCAGGATGCATCTGGGTTGTGGCCATGCTTTGGATAACATCATCTACTACCACTGCGAATGCGCAGAATCTTTCCGACGCCCAAGTTCCTATCGTGAGTCAACGACTCGCGGAGGGGGCCAGTCACAGGCGAGTTTGCTCTCTCCTAGATATCGTGATGTTTCCCTGATCATGTCCTCAAAGCTGGGAGTACGGCACGCGTTCCGAAGTTCTCTTGGAGTACAATGTTTCGAGTTATTCTGTCCTTTCCTCTTCCGCAGTTCCTCCGCCCAACGAGATACCCCCTAACTTGACAAGTGCTCTGAGCGATGTATTTGCCATCACGCATACGATCGTTGCCAACCGTTCTATTTCGAACGGAAACATCACCGGTCCGCAACCACTCATCCAAGACTCGAGTGCCGGGGATCCAGCTAGCATCGGAGTTGCTGTTCTCCTTGCGAACTGGACTGGACAAGGCACGTTGGACGGACTTGACTATTCAGGTGCCGCGCAAGATCAGCTTGAGTTCTTGTTTCAGATTGCACCCAAGACCCAAGATGGTGCAATCTCCCATCGTATGGATCAGGTGCAGCTATGGTAAGTCAGGAACTTGTCTATGACGATCAGGCGTGTCATTGTTTGTTACATTCACAGGAGTGACTCTGTGTACATGGTCCCGCCCTTCCTGGCTTACTATGGCGTGACCACACAAAATATGTCGCTTTTGCAAGAAGCATACACCCAAATTAGCCTATATCGCAACTATTTACGAGATACACACGCTAATAATCTATGGAAACACATACAACTTGGTACATACGGGACAGATAACGGGCATTGGTCCACAGGTGATCCTCCTTACTCTGGCATCCCAAGTACATACTGATCAACCTGATAGGGAACGGATGGGCGGCAGCGGGGATGATTCGAGTTCTCGGAACGATTCAGAGGTCACAATACGCAGATTCACTCAAGCAGCAACAGGAAGATCTTGCCTCTTGGGTCCAAGAGATCCATGACGGGATGTATCCCTCTCTGGTGCGTTCTTCAGGATTGATTCCTTTGACCGTTGTTTTGATCGATTCCCCTCAAGGATTCCAGTGGACTATTCCACAATTACGCGGACAACTCGTCAACGTTCTTGGACGCATCGTCCACAGCCCTTCTCGCAAGCACCGTCTATCGCTTATCCCTTCTATGGGGAGTCCACACACACCTCCCACAGGCCGAGTTCTCAAGGAAGAGTCTGTCAACTCCTGCCAATGCCTCTGCGTTGCTTCACTTTACCGCAGACGGTTGGCTGACGCCTGTCGTTGATCCCTACTCTTACCCCGATCGGGGCCAGGATAGTCCAGAGGGCCAAGCGTTTATTATCTCCATGCAAGCTGCATGGCGTGACTGGGTCGCAGATGGCTCTCAAGGCGCTAACATCTCTCCTCGTAGTATAGACTTCAACGCATACGTCTTGTTAGCTTCGTTGATCGTTTTCAACTCCGTACTCTGGTCCGGGATTTAGCTTTTTCGATGCCAAGGATCGTCTTAGCTATACATATCATGTGTTTGATCAACGCACGTCGTGCCGCAGATGGTGAGGCACCGGAGTTGTCAGAACGTGGTCACCACCAACTGCGAGTTCACATGCCAGGGGGCCGTGTGGTCTCGTGTGCGTTCGACAACTCTAATGACTACTTGTCATGATCGTACCTGATCAATTCTGGTCATCTCCTCTCGGATCCGGCCCGGGTAGCAAATGAGGGCGTTCAAAGCCGATCCTCGAGGAAATTACTTAATACGCAATTGGTATCACGAACGTTCAGAGTCTGAAACATCGCAAGCACAAGGAAAAACGATAAACCCCCCTTTCAACCTCACTCCTGCAAGCCTAGTTCAGTGTGGTTTCCAAAGAGTTCTTTTTATGAGATTGGAGAATGTACTTGTACATTGCATGAACGATCGCTCAATCTTCTGTCGATTGGCACAGCTGGCGAGAGCTCGTCAGTCCCTGAAAATCTATTAACCCCATGCGGTTGTACCTCGTTGCGGACTTACTCAGGCGTACTTGGAAGCCAGGGCCCGGACGATCTCCAACGTATCCCCTGGCACCTCGTCGCCACTCGCCAAATCCCCGACCTGGTTACCCCATCGCTCCCCAATTGAGATCATCAGATTCATCACCGCGGTTGCATCGTACGACGATGTTCCGTTTCGCTTGCTAGCCACCAAGTACCCGACAAAGGCCTCCCAACGGGGCGCATAATAACTACCCACGAGACCGCCCCACTGCTTTGACGCATAATCGTTGATCTCCCCTGTCGGCCCCCAGAGTGTGATCTGATTCCGAGCGGTGTAGTCGAGATAGGCCGCGTACGTCGCATTGCCGTGCGACCAGCTTCGTGCGGCGTCGAGCCACTTGGAAAGGAGAAAGTATGGATTCGTGAGCAGGAGGTCATCGAGGTCGTACAGGAGCTGCAAGAGAGGTATTCCGGCTGCCTCCACCGCAGCCGCGTCTGTAGTCAACGAATTGAAGATGTTGATTAAAGACTCGTATAGGTCGATGAACCTGTTGGCAAGCAGCTGGCGGGTTACGTCCACGAGGTCGTATCGGAATTCCGGAATCGTGGAGAGTTCCTCGGTTTCATAGCTGGCGTGGATCAACATCTGCAGGGCGGGGACAATGGTGGCGTTTGTGTCGTAGAACAAGAGGGTAGGATGATGCCCGGTGCGATTTACCAGGCCGGTCAACGCTGGAGCAACTTCGAGGATGCTCTTGACGGTCGCTTGGGCTAATGGATTTTGGTTGTTGTACACGGTCGAGGCGAGTAGCTGCCAAGCATCCACGACGGCCGTCGGGAGATTGCCAACGTTGTACCGCCTCGAGACCCATGAAGAGACATATGACGTTCGGTTGATGGGCCTCGGTGACCAAGCCTGGTCGAGAAGGACGTCATACACGATCTCGTTTCCTTCCAACCCTTCCGGCGTCAAGCCCATACCGACCATGGAACTCCCAGATGAAGCGAGCGCGCTCACCGGCGCCTCCGTGATGTTGACAAAATTGCCCTCGAGACCCATGTTCCCTCCATAGTCGTGGAGTTCGCACCAGACCCATTGCTTTCCGTAATAGGCATCTAGCCTCTGCCACTGAGGCTGCGCCTCGCTGTAAAGGTCCAGGATGATCATACTGTCGTTTCCTGGTACACCTCCGAGATACGCCTGAACGAGCTCTGTGGTCCAAAACGTCTCGGAGCTAAAGAACATCCAGCCTTGCATCATCCAGATCGCTTCAGGGTCAGCGGCGCGCAAACTAGCGAACGTATTCGATGCGATACGCTGCAGGTAAGAGGCGTTGCCGCTGTATGGGTTGTTCTCGTTGTATTGATCGAGCGTATAGATGTGCGACACATTGCCATAGGCAGCTGCCTGTTTGTCGATGAACGACTTTTGGAGGGTAAGAAAGAGGGGGTCGAAGGGTTCGAGGAAGGAGACGTTGGTAAAGGCACTTGGGAACCCATTCCATTGACCCCCGACGACGATAGATGCGTTAGGGTACAAAATAGAGAGTGCACGTGGGACAAATCCAGTAAATGAAGGCATCACGGGGGTCATCCCGAGCTCGACCATACGTGGGATGAGCTGTTTTTGAAGGTTAGACTGATCATTGACCCATTGCATCGGCAGCTCGCTGCCCCAGCTACCCTGGATGTTACCGAAGCGGTTCCACGCCTGGAAAGGTGGGCCGGACAAAAAGTTCGAGATATCCGAATCGCTCAATCCTGCTTCGCGGAACATTTGTATGAGGATGTATTCGTAACCGACCCATGCGAGGGGGAGGTTGACGCCACGGAGCGCCATCCAATCTAAGAGGAGCTCCCAGTCGTCGAAGGAGTAGAACGCGGCCGTGTAGCTGAA
This sequence comes from Boletus bicolor, assembly GCA_003316205.1. Classification (NCBI taxonomy): domain Eukaryota; kingdom Fungi; phylum Basidiomycota; class Agaricomycetes; order Boletales; family Boletaceae; genus Boletus; species Boletus bicolor. The sequence goes on from QFEM01008611.1 coordinate 7,029, forward strand.
TGTGACCGTATTGAAGAAGTAGCGGTATTTGACAAGGGAACTGTGTGTCACGGGTGTCCCGATAGACGGTAACTTGTTGGGAAGGTCCTCGAGCCTAGAACCAGTCCACCAGATATCGACACCACCGTATTCGGTGAGGTACCTTTTCGCAGTGAGAGCGCCATTTCAGCCCTGGAAGAACGGAGGGGAGAGAAACCTTACGTGTACAAACCGCGAGCGCATGCGCTGACCGACGTGCAATGGATATTGATCTGAGGGTTTCCTTGAGCATGCGAGTCTCCATCGCTCAAGGTGAACGTATCGAGGACGCTTTCATCTAGCGTCAAGATAAAGTTGAAAGACCGACTATGAGCCGGAACGCGTCTCTGAATTAGTGAATAGAGGCCGTCCACACTCCTAGCTGGGGTCACCTCCGTCAAAGCCCGCGCTGCAGCTTCCAAGGCGATGAAAACCACAAGCCCGGTACTACTGAAGACTCTCATTGCACCGAGAGTACGAGTCGGGAGAACCAAGGGCACGAAATCAGATTGCTGGGTGTCTCGACGTTATACGTAGTATCTCCAGAAGGACGAGGTGTAGTATTCCTGAGGTTCTTGAATGATGGTTCATATCAATAACCACTCTGATTTGCCAGTTTCGTTGATGCGTAGTAGGCGCTGGGAAACTTCGTCTGAAAGTCACAGGCTGCCAATAATTTGGTCGGGTTGATTTCAGAATCTCGATGCGGCGCTCGCATCCCCCGACAGGCTCTACTTATAGGGCTATGGATTGCCACTGTTGGCTTTAGTTCGGAAGATAAATGTTAGTAGGTAGGAGGAAGCTGATCATGTCTGACGAGCCAGACACGGTCATCGAAGGTAATACTGACCAGCAGTATTCCCGCACGGCAGTAGTATGTTAGCCCTTCACGACAGCAGCCAGTCTCTTTTTAAATTGGCACAATTGACTTGACGAACGAGAGCAGTACGTATCACCGCAAATGGCAAAAACAAGGTTGTATTCCTACTTACAACTCACCTTCCCAACTCGGTGTAGAATTTAATTGCGCTTCTCTTCCAGCATGATGCTTGATTGTTGGCCACTGGTGGTAGACACTTCGAGGTCAACAGTCGTCAGAGGCAAGGTTGTCGATGGCGTTAATGCAGGATGCCTTGGCTGCGTCGTAAAATCGTCTTCGTCACTTGTATCTTCCGTAGTCTCCGTCGACCCTCCGTTGTCACGGAGCAAGAAACGATACGTGTATGTCACGCCAACAAGCAAGTTACAGACAATGATCGATAAAGCGATCTAGAGACGAGTTGAAACGATATCAAGACCACGCAGACTATAGAGACTTACTTCAGCGCGAAAACCAACAGACGTCACGATTAAGACATTCAGAATCTGGCCGACTGTGCGGCAAACCGCTGCGAAGGCTATGACAATACTAGAAGCAAAGATAGAGAGAATCATTCTCCTCTGACGTCCGGGTAGTTTGACCTTCCACAGCATACACAGAGGGAGCGCATCGAGGATCAAGACTGAGATACATTCCGCTGAAAATAACCGGTCGTTCGCAATCGCCATGAGGGATTAGCTATAGGATGAAATCAGGCCTTACTAGTGAAACTAGTGAATTCAAAAATGAGAAGTGTTTAGCCACTACACGGGAGTGTTTTGGCGACGAGCTTGTCACTCGCTGCCGGCCTGGGTATGAAGCACACTGCCGGACTCTCTCGACGATCTGTGCAAGACAGAGCGCCACAAAGAACGCCGCACAAGCATAAGTGAATTTGAGAAGGCGAGGATTTCCGTGAATGATGCGGATGATAGAGAATAGGAGGCTCATGCGTGCCAACCTATAAGAACAAGGCGTAAGAACAGATCCCGACAGCGGAAAGAGTGTGGACGCGCACGTCACGATACAGGTGAACCCGATCGATTCGACCCACGAAACTACAACGGACGTCAAGCCATCTAAATGCCAGTCACAAGTGTCATGTCCTGTCAGCACTTGAACTGACCTAGCAAGTTTCTCACTCACCCGGGGATAGGCATATCCAGTTCGTTATGTTCCAACATAGACCTGTTACGAGCAAGATGGCCGCAAAGGCATCCTCCCACCAGAAGCGACCAATTTTGAGGCGGAAGTATATCCGCCACGTTGTAAAAAGCAGCCCTAGAGCCACGAAAACGTTGGTAGAGACTTGTAAAGTATTCAGCAAGCGTTCAACTAAGACCGATAACCTGATGGACTCGCCGTACCCCCCACGTAGAATACAGTAGATCGTGCCATTCTGGAGTGAACGAAGTGGGCGAAACGACAAACTGACTCGTATCACGGTTTTATTCCATGTCATATACTTGGTATCAGTGGCGAACTGAAACACTCTTGTACTTACGGGGTGCTAGTAATTGGCAAACTGTTGTAGCCAAAGACGATCATCCGTTATGCTTACATCAGCGCATAACGACTCTGGCCGAACGTTGAACCAGACAACCGCATGGCTCTCATATCCTGCAAAGGGGCTGGAGAAAAGGGTCCATTTATATGCATCTAATAGTAATGAGCGGGCCTAAAACTCGAGTTCACAAGTATAACTTTCGACATGAGCACTGTACAGTGCAGTCCTCGCCAATCAGAGGGATGAGATTGGTGACGTAGCAGGTTCGTCGTCGTATCAATTAGATGACCCAGATCAGTGGTATTTTACCTTAGGAATGGAGTGAGGTACTAGTATGACTACAACCACAACAACATTCCGCGTAAAAATCAGAAAGCCAACTAGGATAACCATTACATGAAATGCATAGATATTAGCGAGCAGATATTCCTACCATAGATCGACCCAAAGTGCCTCAGCAACGTCTGGTAGTCGGGAATGCGAGCATCTCGCCAAGGTGACACGTATACGCTCGAGCCATATTATACTATGTATACTAGGGAACCCAGTGGATAATGTGTAACACGTACGCCGGACCGAGCTCCAACGATGAAAATCAACCGATCATGTGATACCGAATCACTGTTCGTCGGCCATGAAACAAGCGATGCGACTCGTCGGGGACGACGACCGCCTCCAATTCGCCAGAGAGCGTCTTGACGAGCGGAACGGGTGGTGGGTTCGGAGATTGTTTTAACATCGATGGCGGGTCCTCGCGGGATGTGTCTTGGTCTTTGCTCGCGTGGGCTTCAGAGTCCGGTGCAGACGACGGGCCAGTGTCAGGGTCAACGGTGATCGCCAGAGGACGAAGTTGCGCGATCAGCTCGAGCGAGCACGTAAATCGCATGATAATACCTCCCTTGTCGATCGCGAATGCCTCCCCTGCTCTGCGGTCATGGTCATCCATGGCGACCACAAAAAAAAAAAAACACATCTCTCACCTAAATTTTGCATGCAGGATACACTCCAAATCCATAACAATGCTCGACACCTCTCGGCGCATCGCCTCCAACTCTGCTGGATTGTCGGACCGCCTTGAATGATCACGATCGTGGTTATCTCCCCCACCGTCATCCCTCTGGCCGGTGACGATCGAATACTCGCCCACGAAAACGAACATCATCGGGGAGTTTTCAAGTTTCCACAGCTCGCTCTCCCCCCGATCCCGATCCCGACCCTCACTATCACTCAACTTCGCTCGGAGGTACACAATTTGGCCCTCGATGAACTCCTTTAGCTGCGAGTCAAACGACGACAAAAGTGCCCCCCGGTTCTGGTACGCCTGAAAGCGGGGCACCACCTCAGGTTGGCATGGAACATTCTGGGTCTCGAGGAGTGCGTCTCGCTTCCGTCGAGTCTCTCGTCGAGCCCTGGCGCGACATCTGATACATATCTTCCACCGGTAAATCTCCGGAAGAGGAACTCGGGTTCGACAGTGCTTCACAGAGCATGGTCGGGAGTTATTGGGAGTCAAGGTAATGTCTGGGCTGAGAGAGCGCCATCGACGATAGGATAGGTCAGGAGACTTCAACCCCTCTATCGAATGGCGACAGGCTCGGTTAATGAGATAAGTGCAACGTCTGGGGGGTATCATACTCACCAATACCCATCATGCGTCTCCGTTTGTTCTCGGATCGCATTCTTTGAGCTCTCCGACACGAGTCACACGTCTTCCATCGGTGAACCTTTGGAAGAGCGACATTACATCGCTTGTTGCCGCATTTTTGAAGTAAACTACCTGGAGGGAGTCGAGTAACGAGCATTGGAATGCGGATCCTGAGGCCCGTGGCATCCCCACGTGGCCTGGAAGGCCTGGGATCAGGCACCGGACCTGAGTCTGACGTACTTTCTGTGTCAGAATTCGAGTAAGAGAGCTCGGTGAGATCACCGTCCCAGCCGGGTATTAGCCTGCCATCATGATCGCCCGTCACTTCGCCACCGCCGCCCTTGCTGGGAGAGGAGGATGGTGGTGGTGGGAGGTCGCTTCCATCCTCTACTTCCGATATTTCGCTGAGCGTGGTCATCACTTCCTTTTCTTCCATGGAAGTGTCCGTCGTCAGCGAAGTGGCATTTGGGCGCCACGAAAGGTCAGGAATGTCCATTGCGGCCAATTTGCGCCGCTTCCAATCACCGATACTACACTTGATGCACCGTTGCATACGTGTTTGGGCAGGCAAAATCTCCTTACATCCAGGCATATGGCAATTCCGCTTTATATTGTTTGTGAGCCAAATTGGATACCACTCCAAATGACGGACATCACTAACTGGCGGACTTTTATCTGCGAGAGCGGTGAGATCTTGCGAAGCAGGGATAGTCTGTAAGCTGTCTTTGAATAGTTCACACAGTGTGGGTGGTGGGAACAATTTAGTTCGCGGTTTTGACGATGACGTCCGCGTAGCTTTTTCAGCATCCTAATGGGAATAATAGTTAGCGCTGGGTTTTTCGTTTTTCGTTCAGAGCATGAAGAGCTAACCTCTGGATACAGGAGCTCGAGCTCAACGTTCTCATCTTCTATGGGTTTCAGTTCCTCCCTCTTTGACTCTGAGGGGGTGAGAGCATAGTTTGTCGCAACAGGGATATCCTCCAGCAGGCTTGAGCATGCAAACAGATGGAAAAGTAATCAAAGGCGCACATCTGGGTATACTAGATCAGCCTCCAATTCGTTTTCGGTAACCTTGGCGCCACGAGCAGCTTCTTGCGCTAGCGACTGGACCGAGACTACACTTTAGTCCCCCCGGATACGGTCCTAGTATCAAAAGATGACTTACAGCACGAACGAGGTCAAGCGACTCTCGTGGACGGGGACACACACGTTCCGTTGCACGCCGAGGTACACGCTTCTGAAGGATTGCGGGTGGTGGACGGACGAATCCAGCGCCAGTACACGCCTCGCACATGTCCCCAAGCACGTGCACGGGCAACCGTGCACCGCACCCAAAGCGCAGGCACACCCTAGGCACATTTTCGCCATAGTTCACGCTCGCGTATACACTTCCGCCCGTAACCGTGCCCACGCCATGAAGTGGTGCTGATGTTGAGGATGGCACAGGGAGATGGGGATATGTGAACGCGAGAGTCAGGGCAAGGGCATGCATCGGCAGCACTACCGGGTAAGGATTCGCTCGCAGTGGGACGCGGTTCCGAGGTTTTGGTTTGCTGATGGCGGCACGTCGGACTTCACAGGGCGGACAAAGAACGTGCGCGGTTTGGCATTGGGACGGGACTCTGAACGAGACGCGGCAGGAGGTGCAGTTGGCGGGCGGGTGTTGTTTTGCCTGCCATCATTGTTCAAAAGTGTCAGCGTGCGAGCTGCGAATAGGTGTGATATAAAACCCATCCGCTCCTAGTCTGGTAACCAGACCGGTCTATGAGGCAAGCCGTCGATAGACACGACCGCATTGGGTGCATACTAATCCGCTCCGGTTCCCATGTCATGGGGAAATGATAACGAATGATAAGAGAGCAGGTACTAGAACTCACCGTGGACGGACCGGCGGAAGTCATGGCACCAGGACGCGATCCTTCCACCACGCACGACCTGCAAATGTTCCATACGTTCCCTGGCTCCGTTGCACCGCATCGGGCGCATGCAGCAGGAAAAAAATTTGTGAGGCAAGGGGAATCCGGCCGCTGCGAGGGTATAATCTGAGGCGGTAGGTTGACGCCCAGGCCCACGTCCATCGATGGCAGCAGTGAGGGTTATTGTGCTGATCAATGAACGAAGCTAGAAAACCCTCGGTGAAAACACTAATGAAAAAAAAAAA
>QFEM01008611.1:13297-24062 GCA_003316205.1 Boletus bicolor
AAAAAAAGGTTTGCTCAGGGCAGCCAATGGATCATACTGATGGATCATATATATGATAACAAGGTTGATATTGAAACAGCAAATATAGTAATAGTACTTAGTACGCTATCCTCAAAAGCGCATCAAGCTCCGTTGAAATCCCCTGCACCCTCCCTCTTCGACTTGTCGTAGCACTCCAACGTCACACTCGCAAGAAATCCCGGTATACACTGCTCCTCCTCCACCCAGTAATGCATCAGCTGTGGGAGATCCTGCGGACCTCCTTCGCCCTGAGCGACCAGCTGCATCCGTGCACCATCTCCATCGGCGGTCGTTTTGCTCAGAGGCTGGAAGACAAACGACGCAGAGAGGTCGTATACCGACGTCACCCTCACTTGTCCGTTCGGGTAGAAGGCGAGCTTCAGTCCTAAAATGGACGCGATCGCTTCCCGGAACTCGGCACTCTTAGCTGTGAAGACCTGGAGATCGTGCGTTTGAATGCATGGAAACGAGACGCAAAAAAACTGTATACCTGCTGGAGTCGGAGCAACCGCTTCTCCTTTTGTTTCACGACCTCCTCCAGTTCCTCCTTCTCTTTGTGAAGCACCTCCCAGCTCTCACGTGGCACGAGTTCCTCCCTGTGTGACGTTCCTGCTTGCGTGTCAACCACCCCACTACGCTCGAGGTCTCTCAATCGCTTGATGAGTGCTTCATTCTCGCTCTTGAGGCGATCCATAACCGACTGTCGAAGGTCACTCCATTGTCGAGCCGGGTTGTCACGGAGAGAGAGCACACGCATGCCCGGTGGGACGTGGTTTCCAGCGCCAATCTTTCCTCGCAGCTCAAAGAGCGTCTGTTCCAACCCTTCGACCTTGTCTTCGTGTCCTTTGACCCTGCTGCGGGCTTCTTCGAGAGCTAAACGACGTGGAGGTCAGCAAAAACTCTTTAATTGCGTAAACGGATGTACCTTTGGTTGCCTCCCCGGCTGCACCCTTGTGGTACTCCATCCGCTGCCTCAGCTCTTTCCGGGAAAGCCTAGCGCCTCCCGAGCCGTCTTCGCTGTCTATAGCATCCAGTGCTTTTTGTAGTTGGACATTGGCACCTTTGTACTCTAAGAGCGATTGTTCGAGGTGGAGTATGCGTTGCGAGAGACCGCTTTCTGGAGTGGACGCCTCCCGAGTAGCTTGGTCTTCGGCGGTGAAACTTGCCTGAAGAACGATCAAGAATGATACTGCAGCTCAAGTGTTCGCACGCACCACAAGAGCTTGCAGGAACCCGACTTCTCGCTCAGCCAATTGAGCTCGTTGCTCGCGTCGTGCCACCTTGTCTTTTAGGGATTGCACATCACCTTGTAATGTCCCCATCATCCCTTGGGCTTCTAAGAAGGATTCGTTCGCGCGTGCGAGTTCGGCTTCGCGACTTCTAAGGACAGCTATGTTTGCACCATGGTCTTCAAGCAGACGCGCGTGCGTGAGCCTGAGCTCGGAGAGGCTCTGAATGACGGACACAGAGGGCTTGGAAGGCGTGCCAACTTCATTAGACTTATTTGCCCTGTGCGCTGCTGTATCGGCAATTAGTCGTTGATGGAATACACGACGCACCACTCCTGTCGTTCTTGTCTTGCTGCCTCCACTTGGGCCTCCAACGAAATAACCTTTTCTCTCAGCTCGTCTACAACTAAGACTTTCCTCTCCAACGCCCGTTTCTCCTCGCGGAGAACCTCGAGATTTGCATGCCTGTCCTTATATCTGCCCAACTCTGCATTTAATTTTGCGTTTGTCGTTTCTAGCGACCGGAGATATGATGCTTGACGGTGAAGCTCGTCACGGATAACACCCCAGTTCTCGTCCTCATTGTGTCTTCTGAGCATCGGCTCAGAAGTAACCTCCGCTTCATCCAGTTTCTGTTGCAGAACCTGGATTGTGGCTTCGCGTTCCTCGGAGATCGCTCTGTATTCCACGAGTTCTTGCTCGAGTTCTGCATTTCTCCGCGTCAAGGTCGATGATTCAGCTTTCTGAGCTGAAAGGAGTTGGGTATGGGTGCGTTGCAGTGCGGAATACGACTCTTCAAGCTCGATATTCTCGTTCCTGAGCGTAGCAATGGCATCACGCAGAGACCTCAGATCCGCCTCTGCATTTTTCTAAGACATGGACATGAGGGCAGTGCCAAGTGAACGAAACGTGTGCGAGCGTGGTCCAATGCGCACGCACCTTGTCCTCCGCGTTCGCCGCGCGCTCCTTTTCCTTTTCCTCGCGTTCTGCTTGCTCTCTCTCAGTCAAGAAGCGCCTGTCGCCCTCCAGTTGTTCGATGTATACCTCCTTTTGGCGCAGCTTGTTCTCGAGCTCGGTCTTGGCGGCCTGTGCGGAGAGGAGCTGGCGCTCCAGGGAGGCATGAGCCATGTGCGATGTGAATACCTGCGAGCGTTGTTGGCGCTTTGCGGTCGAGTGTTGCGGATCTGCGAGGATGCGGCCTGTTAGTTCGGGCGATGCGGGGAAGACGGGAAGACTTGCCGCGCTCTAGTTCAGCCATGAGCGAGTCCCGCTTCGTCCGCGCCGATGGACGTGATCCGGCAGTAAGAAGGGCCCTCGACGACGCCCTCGACGACGACGGCGCACCTCCGTTCATTGTCGAGCACGAGTTAGAGCCACTAATAAGAAAACAACGAACCCGCGACTTCCAAAATTGGAAAGCGGTGATGGTACCGGGCAATATGGCGTCTCGAACCAGTTTCGTTCGTACAGCTTGCTAAAAACGTTCATCCTTGTGGATCACAATGTCCATGGACGGCAGCGACTACGAAGGTGGCGACTTTGCCGAAGAGTCTTACGACGACCTGGACCACACCCCGAGTGGCAAGCGCACGAAACCCAGCGGATACCAGCTCACGAACGTCTTGAAGTTGCCCAGGGCGACCACTTATTCTACCCAGGCGCTATATGGTATATCTCGTCCGCATGAGCGAAATATCGTCCGTTGTCGCTAACTCGTCGCACAGACCAGGTCCACGCCGGAGATATCGACTTGGAACCCGAGTACCAGCGAGGTACATCATACCACTCCGTTTCTTACTTTCACTGAATGATGACCCGGTCAATCAGATGTCGTATGGCCGGAATCGAAGCAAATTGGTCTCATTGACTCTATCCTTCGCAACTTTTATGTCCCACCCATTATTTTCGGTATGCCTACCCTTGGACCCTTGCCCTGGTCTGACCACGGCTGTTAGTGGCCCACCAGCACGAGGATGGTTCGGAAACGAAGACCTGCATAGACGGAAAACAACGGTTGACTTCTATTCATCGGTGTGTGATCCTCTGCCCTGATCCTGTGACGTGCGCTTATTTAAGCGCAGGTTCATGGACGGACTGGTTCGTTTCTTTCCTTTGTCTACCTGTGTTTATTCTCATTCACATTGGTTCATCTAGATACCTCGTAAGTTTCCGCTGTCCCTCCATTTGACACTCCTCATCCCAGCCGTTCGTCTCCAGACCGAGAAGCGTAAGTCTGTCGAACTGCGTATGGAAATCCCTTTCTTGACGTGAATAACACAGTCTCACTGGTACAAAATACTGGTATAAAAGCAGTGGGACTACGCAAGGTGGGCGAAGGAAGCTGCTGCCTGACAGATACCGACGATTATTTGCAAATAAGCAAGTTGTTTGCATCGAATACCAAGATCTCCTTGACTCAGATGAGCGAGAAATCTTCCAGGTAAGTATTGAATCGCCATCTTGGTCGCATCCTGTACTGATGTATGTCTCAGAGAGTGCAACTCGGAATGGCGCTCACCCCCGCAGGTATGTGACCTCCTTACATTACTGCGCTTTGTTTAATCTGTATATTTTAGAAAAACTACAGGTACTCAACACTCCAATGTCCACATTCGTACGCAAGTTACAATCGGAGTATTTCAATCTGGAGAGCTCTTTCGACGCTGAAGGTTTCGACTGGGACCGTTCACGTGGCGGCGATTTTCGCTGCATCACTCAGGCACTATATGTCATCGCTAAATACCCCTCGAGCACTTCAATAGGTGCCATCACCCAGCTCGAGAAATGGCTTCACAATCCAACCGCTAAACCTTACGCCCGTAGCAAAGGGAAAAAGAAAGCGACGGATGATGATGCAGGCGAAGATCTTTCGAAAGATGATGCGTTCCTTGAACGGATCCATGCCACCTTCCAGACCTTTTCCAATCTCATCAGTGATGCCTCCCTCCAACCCGTCTTCCTCAAATCAGAATGGCGTGTCTCGCCAATCGAGTTTGTGATGATGTGTCTTTTAATCTCAGTCAAAAAGGACAAGTTGACGCTGCAAGAGTTGGCGGTGAAAATTGGGGAAATGAGGGTTCGGGTGCGGGCGGAACACATGGATATTCGAATGAATTCTCGCGTGGCCAAGACGATGTTCGATTTTATCAAGGACAGCCCTGATTCTCCTCAGATTCCGGAGCCTGTGGCAATTGGTCTCAAAAGAAAGAGGGAGGAAGAAGAGGTTACAATCCCAGAAAGGAAAGAGAAGGACCGTAGAGAAGATGAAGATGGTTCACCCCCCACGCGATCCCAGGTTTTATCCATCCTTCCGCCACCAAGACCGGACCGACTATTGGCAGTACGAGAGGCGAAAAAGGCTATCGCACCGCCTCGCGTGACCCCGTCCAAGCTTCCTACTGCACCAGCTGCATTGCGGTGAATGCAGATACTATATGCTTCTCCTTGTCCGCTTCCTGTCACTACACCATCCGAGTTCCCAAGCCGCAGTGTACAATTCTATCTATCTTGGACGCCTTGCTTTTATCCTGCTCCGAATCCTTGGTTTTATTGACCTTGGTTATTCCAAGTCAAGAAGTCCCCCTTCCCAAGGACGTACACCCCCTGTTTATCTCACTTGTCTACTGCAGCGCCATACATTGCCATGTACTACTTAGCGAGAATAGATCGGAGGACCTGTTGTTATGAGGTGGCATACGTCGAGGCAGCGATGGTATCTATGTATGCGAAGTTGAACAAAACAAAACTATACAGTAGTTCTCTTGATCTTGAAGTTGAAGTTGGCCTTCGTCACACCAATGTAAGCCCATCGGCATACTATGGTCACGTGTACGGTATATCTGCATTGCACCTCTTAGAGATAGCAGTAGTCTTTCTTGTACCCGTACGTCGTAGTCGCCCTACAGAGCTTGGTCCAGTTCGCTTGTCCGCTCATCTCAGTGTTTCCACCGTTTGGCCACGGCCGGTTCCAACCAACCGTGTCGCAGATGCATTCATTCAAAGCCGTGGTCGCGGCAGGGTCGAGGACAGCAAGCCTCCACGCGGAGGATAGGAATGCTCGACAACCATGGATTGATGAATCGGAACAATGGGTAGTCACCGTCCCATCAATCAGGTCCTTGACAGCAAGCTCCATCCGGGCCTCATATTCCAGGTCCTCTTACATTCACGATCCATACATTATGATGCATATGGCTCCCTTAAGTGATACTCTACCATACGACCGACCCGGAAATAGTTTGGGGCAGATGCCCTTTTGTAGACAATGTCCATGTTTGACCATTCGCTATGCCACCACCTGACCGTCGACCACGATCATCTCAGTCAGTGTGATAGTATAGCGTGCTACTGGAGGTTAGTACTACCTTACCCGGGTTGAGATAGGAACTCATCAAAATCGGACGTGTTTTTGCTGCCAGATCATGATCAAGCAGTGCGCCCGGGCCTCGGTCCACGGTCGAAGATACCATTAACGTTTGGCATAATTTTGATTTTGGTTGCACAAGTTGCTGTGGTTTGAACTCCTCGCTGTTCCGTGTTTGCTGCACCCCTGCGTCACGGATGGCTCGGCTGCAGCCGCGTCGCCAGCATGATCATCACTATCTTGAAGTTATCCTGCGTACCTCGTATTCAGAGTCAGTTGAAGTATGCTACCAACTGTCAAATTGGCCTTATCAACCTTGTCAAGCTATTAATGCGTCCTAGCTTAAACATCACATGGATTCGAGCGGGGCCATGAAACGCTCGAGCAACAATCTTGCGAGAGGGTGGTCTGCCGAGTAGTCAATTCCAGGCGTTTCCTCGTGCCGAACGTTTGGTGATATATTCCGTGTTTCAGAAGGATGGTCCACGTGTTCCCTTTGGTTATCGACGTATGAATGCCGCTGAAGATCTGGATCTGCTTCGAAAGATTTTAAGGAAACCTTCAAAACCTTGATCTCGAATCGACTTCCTCTTCCCCAGCTTTTTAACCTCTCTCTATCTTAGTGAACGCCGCCGCGATCATGGCTACTACGGCTGACGACGGCCGTATAAGCACAGAAGATTATGAAAAGACAGACTTGGAGGGCGGTGCGTTTACTGGCAGATCTTGTAGCTCACAGACTTTGAACAGTGATGCTTCACAGACGTATTCGCAAATATCGTCGATTTCGACGATCCTAACATTGATCGGGAGAACGCCGTTGCCGGAATGCAAGGTGAACATGGTCGTGAAACTACATGGTTCACGAGTGAATAAATACGTTGGTAGAGGATGATTCACCGTATCCGGAGGTGCGATCGGCCGTGGCCAACACGGACGATCCGAGTATCCCGGCGTCTACCATCCGCACTTGGGTAATCGGTATGCGTGGACCTCCAACCGAGAATGCCGATACTAACGTCCTTTACAAAGGCCTCACTTGGGCTGTCATACTTTCTGGATTGAACCAGTTCTTTTTTTTTCGTTTTCCCTCCGTCAGCGTATCGGGCTTTGTCGCAGTACTGATATCATTGCCAATGGGTCGTGCATGGGCCGCGGTGCGTTTCCATGTCATCCACGCAAGTTCCGACTGATTCAGTGAGGAAAATAGGTAGTTCCTAATTGGCGCATTTTTGGAGTACCTCTAAACCCTGGTCCATTCTCGATCAAAGAGCATGTGCTCTTGACGATCATGTCTACCGTTGGTGGAGGCTGTACGTGTGCTTTGTAGATCATTTCACTTGGCAAGTTCTGACCGATTCTACGAACAGCGGCATATGCGGTATGCTTAGCTTGTCATCTACGATTGCCACACCTTATTAACGTGCTTTATCCATTCAGACGGACATCGTTGCTGTTCAGCGCGTGTACTACAACCAGACGTATAACTTTAGCTGTAAGTACCGCTCGTTTCGACGGATGGTTGCACGGTGTGCTCGCTATCGCAATTTCCCATTTATGACATCTTATCTTGTGTGTACATTGTCATTCCGCATATTCTAATTTGGTCATGATTATCACGGTCCACCCGCGGTGGTTCTTGTCGATCTTCCTTCCTCCGGACTGGTCCCATGGCTTTATTGATTCGCACCCACCCAAACACGTGACTGACTAATATATCTTATCTTCACTCAATACGCTGCAGACCAATGGATGCTGGTGATGTCCACGCAGCTGCTTGGGTTTTCCATCGGTGGTATTTTGCGGCGGTTCCTCGTCCAGCCTCCTTCAATGAGTACGCATATTTACTTCTCGGGGAAATATTTCACTCACTCACGTCATCTCCGCAGTCTGGCCAGTCAATCTTGTGACATGTGCCCTATTCAATACACTTCATTCAAAGTCCTATGTCGGCATGGGTACTCGAGGAGGGATTTCGCGCGAACGCTTCTTCCTGTATGCATGGATAGCCGGCGTGTGCTGGTACTTTGTCCCTGGGTATCTTTTCCAAGCGCTCTCCTACTTTTCTTGGGTGTGCTGGATTGCGCCAAACAATATTGTCGTGAACCAATTATTTGGATATGTTAATGGCTTAGGGATGAGCTTGGTCACATTTGATTGGGCGCAGATCTCATATATAGGTGAGCTTGTTATCAAATGGAATTGGTTGTTGATGCGTGTGTTGATCGAGCTTAGGTAGTCCCCTTGCAACCCCTTGGTGGGCCGAGGCAAACATTTTTGTTGGCTTCGTGTTCTTCTTTTGTGTGTCTCTGATCATTGTTCTCTCCTGGAGCGATTGCTTATCTTTCCACAGGGTTCCTCGTTCCGATACTCTATTACACCAACACTTGGTACAGCGAGTACTTGCCGTACGCAATAAATCTTTCCTCCTGACGTCTGTAACGCTGGATTTGCCGACAGCATGTCGACACGTGTATCCTATGATAACACTGGTAGTACTTACAACGTGGCCCAGATCATCAACGCCGACGCGTCGCTCAACCTCACCGCGTACGGGCAATACAGTCCACTTTTCCTTTCGTGCGTTGTGCAATGTTCATCCCCGATCTCGATGCTCAAAACACTGTAGGATGACCTTTGCGCTATCATACGGATTGTCGTTCGCTTCCATCACTGCGACGTTGACGCACGCGTTTCTCTATTTCCGAAAGCAAATCTGGGTCCAGAGTAGGCGTTCGATGGATGAGCAGCCTGACATCCACGCACGTTTGATGTCCAAGTATAAGCAGGTCCCTGAATGGTGGTATGGGATCATCTTTGGTGCGTCCGTATCCTCTCCCAACTCATTGGACATGTCCAATCCATATTTGATAGTGTCGATGTTCGTGTTTGGTATTATCTTAATTGAGGTATGGCATACCGACTTCCCGGTGTGGGCTTTCTGCCTAGCGTTGGTGATCGGTGTGTGCTCTTAGACCGTTGAGAAATCAGTGCTAATGATGCTATTCCTCCTCGACGCAGCCTTCTTCTACGTTATACCTATTGGAATGATTCAGGCTATTACAAACCAGCAGGTTGGTCTTAAGTAAGTTTATTGAACTTTTCTCTGTCTCTGTCCTCTCACACTCCGTAGCGTGATTACAGAATTGATAATTGGGTATGCTCTCCCTGGTCGACCGATTGCCATGATGATGTTCAAGACGTGGGGATACATCACAATGACCCAAGGTACGTGTCTTTGACGAGAAAGATGACCGTGCTTGTGTCTGATGGCGACATAGCGCTTTCATTCGCCAGTGATTTCAAGCTTGGTCACTACATGAAAATCCCTCCTCGTTTGATGTTCTGGAGTGCGTCCCATCGATCTGCCTCTAGGTCCAGGATTGTATTACTGACACACATCAAGGCCAGGTCATCGCCACCATAGTCGCCGGGACGGTCCAACTTGGCGTGCAATCCTGGATGTTCACGAACATTCCTGACATGTGCAGCGCAAAACAGAAGGATGGATTCATCTGCCCCAGCACGGAGGTGTTCGGAACCGCGAGCATTATCTGGGGCGTCATCGGCCCTCAGAGAGTGTTCTCGTCTGGCCAAATCTACAACAGTGTGTAGTGTGTTCTTATGTCAAGCGGGGGACATATGGCAGGCTGACATGGACGAGGGTAGCGCTCACATATTTCTTCCTCATTGGAGTGCTTTGCCCATTGATCGCGTACTTGATCCAGCGCAAGTGGCCTAAAAGCATTATTCGCTATATCAAGTGCGTCTCTTTTCCCTTGGTCGGCTTCCCTTGCACTGACCCTTGAAATGTGTTAGCTTCCCTGTCATTTTCAGTGGTACGGGGAATATTCCTCCCGCAAATGCGGTAAACTATGTCTCGTGGGCGATCGTTGGCTTCATCTTCCAATATCACATTCGGAGGAAACACTTTTTATGGTGGACCAAGTACAACTGTACGTGTTTGTCCACCAGATATAGAACGATTTCCGGTCATGCTGATCCTGCCATTCCCGTGCCCAGACATTCTTTCCGCTGCGATGGACTCTGGGGTAGCTGTCGGAGTCATTCTCATCTTTTTCGTCCTTCAATACCCTAAGAACGGGGCAATCGGCTCGACTACTGTGCAAACGTGGTGGGGAAATACTGTGTTTTTGAACACGGCGGATGGAAAGGGGTTGCCCTACAAGTCGGTTCCCGCGAGCGGCACGTTCGGGTAAGTTTCGGTTGCCCGGCCCATGTTGTGACGGCTGACCGGTATGTTTCCTCGATGTAGCCCGACGACATGGTAAAACCAACTGATTGTTTATATGTGAAATTTGTTGGATATCATTCCGTATTAGGTATTGAGCTTACATAAGCATTAGTTACATTACTGTACCTCTACTTTAGTGACTACTAAAGTATTTCTACAGGTAACTAGCTAATGCTAATATTATAGTGACTACTAAAGTATTTACAGGTTATGAGCCCTGCCTGTGCTTCAACAAGGCAGTAGTCAACTCACCTGAGAACTTGAGAAAAATGCCCTATGAAGTTGAACTCGATGATGACATGAAAATTCGAGTAACAAGTCTCAACGGACATGATTGGTCGAAATACTGCACGAAAATAATTAGTGCAGCATGGGAAGCTCAGCGCGCTACAATGGAAACGGACTACGCTATCGTATTAGCAATTATCAAGTCCAACCAAGTTCCTAGCTCGAACGAACCCTACAAACGGCAATGCCTCACTCGTTGGCAAATAAAAATGGCCAAACGACTCCAAATAGAAGTCGAGAAGGGCGAAAAGCCGTGCGGGAGAGTTAATGAAGACGCAGCCACAGCGAGAGGACCGAGCACAGCGACCACGGCCAAAACGACTGGTGGAATGAGTGTCACAACCCCGGCGAGCAGCCCAGAAGCCAAAATGGCGACCCAGCAGGTCAACGACAAGACCGCTAATGTCGCAAACCTACACGCAACATGCGCAGGGCCCACGAGGCCAGTGGACAAGCCATATGATGAGAGGAAGACCGGCACGAGCGCTTGAGGCACGTTGTGCAGCCAGGACGAACAAGCCGACTCACGAGATCACGGCAGAGTCAAAGTTGAGCCCGAGGGTGAGACGACTATTGAACCGAGCTGAGGCGTCATGCGTGAATGCGCAG
>QFEM01008619.1:0-10165 GCA_003316205.1 Boletus bicolor
TGTTGCAATGAGATCACCATATTGAAATAGCCATATCTCAGGCGCCTCTGGGCCGAATTACATAATTCTTTGATCCATGTATAGCCAGGGCTGTGGGTCACATTTCGCCCCACTACCACTAAGCGAGACTCCCACGCCCTCGGACACTACAGAGTGAACACTTCAAAATAGACAAACATTGCAACAGTTTTTGAGGTCACTGTAGGAAACCCCTAGTATGCACCTCCTTCATCTCATACATAGGGAAGACCCTAGTGTACACCACTTTGATCGCCCTTCAGAATCCCCTAGGCAATACTGTGCCATCGCCCTCCAAGTGACCCCCTTGTCAGCAAAGGCTCCATTACGACTACCACCCTGGTCGTCGTAACATTCTCTGAAGTGGTGACCATCTTATTGTGTGTTTTTTCTAATGCCACTTCTATCTCCTTGTGAGAACAACCTACTTCTCCCACAAAGCAAGCCAATTTCCCTTCGAAACCCATACGTGGGGCATAATTGTGAGTAACATTGAAAGGGATAGAACCAGTGGCAGTGGTTATGGTATTATTGTAAGATTTCACCCCTATTCACAGGTTCCACCCGATATCCAACCGCTACCTTAGCTAAGTCATGGTACCCTTAGCTAACTCTTCACCACCACAGTCTATTTATGGCTCCCTTTCTCCTCTCTGTTTCCTCTTCTCTTCTGTCTCTCTTTTATCTTATCTTATCTCGGCTAGATCTAACTTCACTCCTTCATCGTTTCCCCTCTTGGACTGTTACCATTGACCTCTCATTATGGTCCCTCCTAAATCCCGATCTTCGATCCCAGATCCAGATCTCAATTCGTTTCCCCATTACCCAGATCTCTTCCCTTGCACTTCTATTTAAGTACCGTTTCACATGCATCGGCGATCTAACCCGATTGCATCTCTTATCATTTGTTTCACCGTTATCTTAGATTCCCCTTCACCCTAATGATCCAGACTATGATGTCACCATGACATCACATTACATAACCTTCTAGTACATTCTATATCTCACGCCTGCTCTAAAGCAGTCCAGTATATATAGTTAGTCGTTTACTTGATGTAACCTAGTTTTGGAATTCTATCCATTTACTCTTGAACTCGTGGTTAAGCCCACGTCTTGCTCGCTATAGTACTTGGCTAGTTCTACCTTGTACTCTCGTTGCTCTGTTTGTGTTGTCTGTAGGTTGATCATTAGGTGCATTGCCTAGTGGTTAGTCAAGGGTCTAACAATTATTATGGGAGAACTGGGCCATTTTCAACCAATCTGCCCAATCATGCTGCTTCTTCCCTACATAAGCATGGAGATATTGTTCCAAATCTCGATTAATGTGCTCTGTTTGGCCATCCATCTGAGGGTGATAGGCCATGGAAATTTTTTGGTGAATCCCAAGGAGTTTGCAAAGCTCCTGAGTAAAAGCAGACACAAATTGGGGTCCATGATTTGAAATAAGAGATGAAGGGAGTCCGTGTGTACACCATACGTGATCTCTAAATAAAATTGCTAAGTCTGTGGAAGAACAAGTATCAGTAGTGGGAATAAAGACCACTTCTTTGGAGAAGCGATTGACAACAACGCAAATAGCCATAAAAGAACGTGATTCGGGTAAACCTGTGATGAAATCAACTGAAAGATCTTCCCATGGATGCTTTGCAGCAGGAAGAGGAATAAGTTTTCCTGCCAGTGCCTTTTGCTTACCCTTCATGAGGGCATACACTTGGCAGCTGCCTACATAAAGTTTAACGTCTTTTGTGACACCAGGCCATGAGAAGTAACGAGTGAGGGTATAAATGGTTTTGGCATGACTGCTGTGACCAGATATTGGAGAATCATGGCATAAAGTAAGAAGATGTGTGCATAAAGAAGGAGGAACGAAAACTTTGTTTTTGTTATTTTTAAAAATGTTCATAGAGGCATCAAAAAGGAAGTTGTTCACCATGTCTACCCCCATGGAGGCAGACTCAGATTCCAACTCTGAATAAAAGTCCGAAGATAGAGCAACAGAATTAATAAAAACAGAGGGAGGCTGCGGAGGCAGGACCATGATGTTGGCATTATGATCCTGCACAGCCTCCCCATGGTCTGGGCAATGAGAGAGCACATCAGCCTGACCATTAGAAGCATCAGGCTTGTAAATGAAGACATAATTAAACTCCTGTAAAACCACATGCCAACGGGCTTGCCGACCACTAAGAGTCTGTGGCTTCTTCCAATACTCCAAATTTTTGTGGTTGGTCCAGATTTCAAATTGTTCATGGCCAATAAGATAGTGGCACCATTCTTCCAGCACCTGAATTACTGTTATAATATGAACATTTTCAAACATTTTCAAACTTCAACTCTTTTCTTTTCCAGTCACATGATCTGTGCACGTGACCATGGGAACCAGCACATGACTAGGTCTAGAACCAATGACATCATACCTCATGGTATTCACGCCCTTTTAATTTCCACTCTTCTCACACAGCCCCTTTAATCTCTGTTGCTTCTTTTCCCATGCCTGGCTTCTCTCATTAGTCTAATTATGGTAGTTCCTCTCACACATAGCATGGTCTGTGCATGCGCCTGTAACATATATAAACTAGCTACTCTGCGACTGGAATCCCCAGTCTAATCCACTTGTTTGTTTGCTTCACTGGTCATTGCCTTGAGGACTTGTTCTTCATTGTAGGCCTGCATCAAACAGATCTGGACTTCTCCTTCATCCTCTTTTCTTTCCTCGCCAGGACCTGTGTAGCCTGAAAGACATCGAGCCTTGTGGTGTTCTTTGTCGTTCACGATAAGGTCATAACAATTACTGCAAGCAATTCTTTATCGTAAATAGGGTAATTGTGCTCTGTGCTATCAAAAGAGTGGGAAATGAAGGTGATAGGCCTCCAGTTACTGTTGCTGCATAAGGTAGAGAGCACAGCTTCCATGGCGATATCCGAGGTGTCTGTTTCTATCCGAACTGCCTGATTGTGATTAGGATAAGTGAGAAGAGGAGTTGTGGTAAACTTCTTTTTAAGGGCTTCAAATGCCACTTGCTGGCTGGGACCCCATGTGAATGGAACATCTTTCTTGGTCAGATCGTTCAAGGGGTGTGCAACCTCGGCAAAGCCCAAAATGACACACCTATAATACATAATTACAAAGACCAAGGAATTCTTGGAGCTGCTTTAGCCATGTGGGAACAGGCCAGTCCATGACTCCAGAAACTTTCTTTTCCTGCATTTCCACCCCCTTTTTAGATACTACCATACCAAGAAAGTCCACTTGATCCTTGGAGAAGAAGCACTTGGAGGGTTTTACATAGAGATCATTTTCATGTAAGCAATGTAAGACCTCCTTAATGACCTCCTCATGTTCTTCCCTGGTCTTCTTCAACGTAAATATCATACAGTCGTCAATGTAAATAATCACTACCGTGTACATGTCATTAAATATATCGTTCATCATCTGTTGGAAAGTGGGAGGTGAGTTGGTCATCCTGAAATACATAACCGTAGGTTCATAAGCTCCAATGGGTGTAATGAATGTGCCCTTCCATTCATCACCTTCTTTGATCCGAACATTGTTATAACCCCATTGGAGATCTAGGGCTGTAAACATATCAGCATTCTTAAGCCGATCGATTAGTTGTGGAATTAGAGGGAGAGGATAGGAATTCTTTATTGTACCCTCATTTAAATACTGATAGTCCATTACCATATGCTTTTTGCCATCCTTTTTTGGAATAAAGAAGACTGGCGAGGTTTGTGGAGATTTCAAAGGTTTGATATATTCCTTCTTAAGTTCTTTGTCTATGAACGTGCAAACTTCGTTCATTTCAGTGTCCAACAGGGGAATTACTCAACCCTTCTTCGGAACAAAGTCCGGCTTGAGATCTATTGTGTGATCCCAAGGCTTTCGAATGGGCATGCATTTGGACTCTTTCTCCAAAAACACATCCAGGAACTCGTGGTACGTCTCCAGGACCTGTTCTTTTAGCTCATCTTCTATAGTATGAAGGACAGCAGGGGAACAACCATAAATTGGGGGTCTGAGTCCCATAATTTTACAGTATTGTGTACAACAAGGAAATGAAATTGTTTGAAGGGTCCAATTGATGACAGGGTTATGGTGGTAAAGCCAATCATACTCAATGATCATTTGATGTGTACCGATTTTAGAAATGTAAGTGTCTATTGTTTTGAAGTGTCTGGCAATTTCCACGATCAAAGTGACTGCATGCCTAATTTGTCCAATGGCTCCTTCAGAGCTGTCTGCATTATGTATTTTTATAGGATTTTCCAAAGTGTAAAAGGGAATGCCATGACAGCAAACATAGTCGTGATCAATGAAAGTGTGAGAAGCTCCTGAGTCCAAGAGAGCTTTGAACTGGTGTGCTTCCCACTGGCCATTCCGCATACAACATATGACAGTCTCAAGCGAGAACTCTCCACTGAATGACAACATCATTGCACGGTGCATTGTGACCTTGAGGGGTTTATAAATAGAAGATATTTTTTGTTGTTTATTAAGGGAATTAAGCACACTATTATTATACTCTGGTGCCGTGCTCAATTGAGATGCCCTTACAGAGGAACAAGAAATACGATGTAATACAGATGACAAATCAGAAAAAAGAAAATCAGACTCGGTACAAGAAGAAAATTGTCCAGGCACATGAACACCCTCAACATTCACATGCTGTTGCCTTTTAAAGCCTCGGCCACACAATGCTTAGCCTCGACTTCAAACTTATCTCTATAATATGCCTCAGCTTCTTCTGAGACATAGGATCTGTGATTGGCATTTGGGGCTGCAGCTGCTGAGGCCAGTGGAGTGGGGAGGGGACGTCCTGGATAATGAGAGGCTACCTGGGCCTGAGAATGTTATAACTTTCTCCTTTTTCCCCTATTTTTCCACATCACATGACTTCTCCCACAATCACGTGATCACTTACACTCTTTCATCAGATGATTCTCTTTTAACCATCACATGACATTTTGCTCTTCCCATCATGTGATACATCATCTAATCTTATCTTCCTTCCCTTATCGCCGCAGACCATGATGTCATCGGTCTAGACTTCAGTCCGGATCCTCCTATCTCTTATCTGTTATCTCTGACATCATACCTTCCACATCACATGCGGTATTCATTTCTGCCTTCCTTCTTTAATCTCTGTTTACCCCTAACTCATTTATATCTGTTTACTTCCATGACATACTTCTATCTCCTCGGCTTTTCCACATTATGTCATACCCTACATCCTTTCCCCTATACCCCTGTAACACTTTCCCATGTACTATTACTCCACTATATATACAGCCCTTGGACACTGGAATTGCTAGTTTGATTCTAGTCATCTTTGGGACCTACTCTGCGGACTACCTCCCTGGTTGACTCCACTAGTCCGGCTCACCTCTCTTCATTGTTTTCTTCGTTGGAGTTATCTCCCATCGTCAGGTTGTCAAATCCTGATATGGACTAAGCAAGAGGTTCATCGGGCCGCTGCCTTCTCAAGCTGCCGCCTCATTTCTCAGTGAGTACTCTTCCCTTTTCTCTTCTTTGTTACTCTGTTGTCTTCCCCCTTCAGTCTTCCCTCATTTTAGGCTTAGTTTGTAACAGAGAATATACATCATGTTGGTGTGCAACGACATATTGTTCAGAATTATAATCCCAAACAACTTGTTGCCTCTGCTGAGGCAGACAGAATGGACGATGGTTGGGATTTGAGGGGCAGTCAGGTTTGATGTGGCCCGGTTTGCCACAAAGGAAACAAGTCCTTGTGTCATTGGTGGAAGTGGGTGCAGCCTGCTGCACTCCTATCTCCATTGGGGCCCCTTGGCCCAGTTGCATACCATACTGCATGAATTGTGGACAAAAAGGAGGAGGATTGGAGGGCATGAAGTAATGGGGTTGGAAACGTGGGAGGAAGTGGGCGTTAGAAGGTGGACCTCTTTTGATTGCCATTTGCTCAAAAACTCTACCAAAGTTTCAGTAGTTCAGAGCAAGATCTTCGTAATTGAGATCCCCAACCAGATAATTTAGTTAACATCTTTTGTAAATTCGGAAGTCGATGGCCTTTTTGAGGAGCGTTACTACATGATAGTCCTCTATATCTGCTTCCTTCCTAAGGGCCTCAAACCTCTGAAGGAAGAGGTCGATAGGATGCCTGTTTTGGCGTAATCCTTCCAACCTCCACAAAGACTCATGGGCTAGAATGTCGATGTGGAAATAATCCTTTATCTCCTTTTGGAGAGTAGTCCAGGAAGGCCAGGCTGAATCTCCCTTCTTGCTGATAACGGTGCCATTCTCATCCATAATATTGTCATCCTCCTTGTCAAGATATTTTTCAAGGGTTATCTGAGTGAACCCCTCAGCCTTTTTCTCAAAACAAGAGAGGACAGCAACAGCCTGGAGTTTGTCCGATCACCATTTTTGTGCATCTACCCACAGGCACATTTTCACCCACCAGACTCTCCAAGAGCTCCTATTTCCGTCCTATTTTTCTGGGTCGGTGATCTTCTTCGTTATATTGTTCTTTTTGTTTTCTATATTTAGATTGGTGATATGCCAGATGAGATCATCTAAGTCCAGTTGCGACATATCTGTTTATAGGGCAGAGAGTGGAAAGAGGTTAGAGGTAGGGGCAAAGGAAGTTGAAGAAGTGATGACCTTGTTCTTGTTCAAGGGCAAAAGGATAACAGTCTTGGCGCTGAAGATCAGCTCTTGGCCAATAGACCTTACGAGGGTGGGAATGAGGAAGAGGAGTGAAATGAAGATTGTCTAAACAGAGGTTTTGATCTTGAATTAAATTGACCGGAAGATGGTTGTTTGGGTCTTGTTCTTCTTTCACCTCCTTACTGTGCATACTATTCCAACCACACTCTGGGGAGACTACATGGGTGAGGTCGGAAATGATAAAGATGTGATCAGAGATAGTATCTCCTTCTTCTTCGGCAAGTCCAAGGGTGACCACAGTGGCTCTGGTTACATATACTGACTATGAAAGATTTCTAAATGAGAACTAATAGCTCAGCCACCGGCAGCACGATGGCTGTGATCCAATGTCACTCTGTGCAAACATGGCATGACCCACATGTGGTATCACCTCACAAGAGGGACTGAGAAGTTTCCTATTTAATGAGACAACAGCTTGCCACCTAAGGCACACCCTAAAGGCACAGGTGTAGAGAAATATAAAGTTGTGGAAAGCTCTGGCAGGCGTCCCTTAGCTCTGGGATCCAAGTGTTGTGTATACTGTAGTAGTCTAATCCAAGTGTTATGAACCTATCGTGAACGACAAGAACACCACAAGGCTCAAAAGCTTTTCAGGCTACATGGGTCCTAGTGAGTAAAGATGATGAGGTGCATGAGATGTGGAGGAGAAGAGATAGTTGTCTCCATCCAATGCAGGCCTATAATGAGGAACAAGTCCCCAAAACAATGACCAGTAGAGCAAACAAACAAAATGGATTAGACTGGGAAGTCCAGTCGCAAAGTGCTAGCTTATATAGTATACAGGCATGTGCACAGACCATGCTATGTGTGAGATGAACTACCATAGATAGACTGATGAAAGAAGCCAGACACAGGAAAGGAAGAGGCAGAAATTAAAGGGGCTGTGTGAGAAGAGCAGAAATTAAAAGGGCATGGATACCATGAGGTATGACATCATAGGTTCTAGACCTAGTCATGTGCTGGTTCCCATGGTCATGTGCACAGATCATGTGACTGAAAAAGAAAAGAGTTGAAGTCCGAAAAAGTTTTGAAAATGTTCATATTATAACATTGTGGTTAGTTGAGGGCTTAACATACAGCCTTTACATACCATTATCATTCCCTTTTCTTTCCCTGCATGTCATTAAGGTATGAGTGTGCCTTTATCCCATAGTATTTAGCCTCTGCTTTTTATTCCACATACCTCAGTTGTTTTCGCCCACTTAGGCAGCAGCTGAGCTCTGGACTTACTCTGGACTTGTCAGCTCCACCTTACTCCAGACCTTCAGTGTTACGATGACCTGGGAGATTGTCATAATGGGGGCCTTTGCTGACTAGGAGTTGCTTAGAGGGCGACAACATAGTATCACCTAGGGGTTTCCTAAAGGTGAATGAAGTGGTGTATACTAGGGTCTTCCCTATGTGCAGGTGACAAGGGTTCAACTAGAGCAGATGCTCATAGGCCAACGAAGGTTCCTTTGGGAAGGAATAACAAGAGCGACCACTCAGAAGTAGGTTGGAGACTTAGAGAGTCCAGGTCAAAGGATAAGGTGTATAGATTGCCTAGCAGAGGTGAGGTACAAGAGGGGTACTTGAGGTATCTCAAAGGAGATCTAAGCTAGGAAATCGTAAAGTAAAACAAAGGGTTTATATACATTTGTGATACGCGCACGGGCCAGATGCAGGGTAACACGGAACAGGATAAACCATGGGACTACATGTATGGAATCGGAAGAAGCACATATCCTATGTATTGGAACAATAAGGATCAGGGAAATAAGGGAGAACCATGGACATGTATATGGAGCATGTGAAGCACATGTCCGACTATCATGAGATAATCAACGAAGACATGAGACAATAGGAATGTACCTCTGGTAGGGAGCGAGAAGAAGCCAGAGGCAGAGAAAAGGAATAAGGTCCAATGGATGGGCCAGGACGAGGAAGATATGAGGTCCTGGCGCTGGTAATACAAGTAGGCTGAGTAGTTGTAGCAAATGTAGGAAAGAAAAGAGTAGTCGTAACATTCAGACCTTTGTTTCATATTAGGTTATGAGCCCTGCTTGCACCTGATAAATCAAACAACTCACCCTGATAAAGTAGACAAGGTAACGATGGTGATGCACTAGCAGGTGCGTGACTCAGTCGTGTGTGGGAGCAATGGACTGTAGTATTTACCTAGCAGGTACGTGACTAGGTACATGATTAGTGATGTGTAACTAAGCTATCATGGTAAGGAGCTCACCTCTGTTATAATATGAACATTTTCAAACTTTCTCGGACTTCAACTTTTTCTCTTTTCCAGTCACGTGATCTGTGCACATGACCATGGGAACCAGCACATGACTAGGTCTAGAACCTATGACGTCATACCTCGTGGTACCCATGCCCTTTTAATTTCTGCTCTTCTCACACAGCCCCATTAATCTCCGCTTCTTCTTTCCCATGCCTGGCTTCTCGTATTAGTCTATTTATAGTACTTTCTCTCATGCATAGCATGGTCTGTGCACGCGCCTATAACATATATAAGCTAGACACCTGTGACTGGAATCCCCAGTCTAATCCACTTCGTTGTTTGCTTTACTGGTCATTGCCTGGAGGACTTGTTCTTCCTTGTAGGCCTGCATCAACCAGATCTGGACTTCTCCTTCATCTTCCCTTCTTTGTTCGCCAGGACCCATGTAGCCTGCGAGTAGTCGAGCCTTGTGGTGTTCTTTGTCATTCGCGATAGAGTCATAACACTTGGATTAGACTGTCATACACAACGCTCGGACCCTAGAGCTAAAGGGAATAATCGGGATTTGTGCATACCTGCCCCAAGGTCTCTACAAAATTAATTAGAGACTCTGTGCTGCTCGCCGGAGCTTTCCGCAACTTTTCCTTTCTCTAGGCCTGTACCTTTAGGGTGTGCCTTGAGTGGCAAGCTTTTGTCGTGTTAGTATAAGAATTTCAAAGTCCCTCCTTGAGATGATAGTGCGCGTGGGTCGAGCCACGTTTGCATAGGACGACATCAGATCACAGCTGCCGTGCTGCCGGTGGCTGAGTCATTACGAATAAAGTAATCAGTATACATAACCAGGGTCTCTGCAGTCACCCTTGGAATTGCTGAAGAAGAAGATGTTATTACCTCCGATCACTTCCTTACCATCTCCAACCTCATCTGTGTAGTCTCCCCAGAGTGTGGTTGAAATAGTCCGCACAGTAAGGAGGTGAAAGAAGACACCCTGGATCCCAATGACCATCTACCGGTCAACTTCATTCAAAACTGAAACGTTTGCCTTGATAACCTTGTCCTTGCTCCCCTCCCTCGTTCTCGCCCCCACAAAGTTTACCAGTGCCACCTAGACTGTGAAAAGACCACAGAAAGAACCAAGTCACTAAGTGTGATATTTGGCTCAAAGAAATGGAATACTGAAACTAAAGTACATACATGGAGGGGAGCGACTACTTATACTACTGACTT
>QFEM01008666.1:0-20061 GCA_003316205.1 Boletus bicolor
ATATCCATATCTTGTCCAGGGGTCCCATCGAGTACGTTAACCCACCATGTCCCTTCGATTCGACGATAGGACCGTTTGAACCAAATCTTAGATCACCCACGCCGAACTCTGTCTGGCCATAGGCGTTCCCGCAAATTGTTCCACCATGAGAACGCTGTGTTTCAACCCCCCTACCCTTTGGGATACAGCCACAACTTGGTAGCCCCTATTTTTTGACGCTCTGGGAAATGGACCGGCTCAGAGAGCTGACAGTGTATTGCTCACCATGGCGGAACAACGGCTGACCAGTCAGCCTCATTGCCAGCCGCCTTGTCGTTATAAACATGATCCGGGGGCGCAAATATATCGCCCGAACCTTACCTCCGACTCCCTGTTCAATCTGTCCTTTCTTGCCTTCACGCTCTTTGCATCATGCTCTCCTTTATCTGCTTCACCCTTTTGCTTCCCCTCGGCGTGTTATCCCGCCCATTGACTCTGGTTCACAAGGTCCGTGTCGTCCTCAGTCTCTGTCCCCCTGTGACAGCTGACAGATTCGGTTGAATAGGCCACGTCCGTCTCCTGCGTCATCGCAGATCTCAACTACCCGAATCCCCACGAGACGCTAGTGCTCCTTAACCGCCGCGTCATCGCCCCTCCCCCCGGCCTATCCAAGCGTACATTCACCGATCTCCTCATCTGGTGTCACGAATACGGACATTCCACCAGCGGCATGCTTCTTGCTCGACAGAATCCTAGTTGCCCTGCCGGAACAGGTGGAGGTGATAATCAAGGAGCAGTCGGTCCCGCGTCTTCAGCTGGTGGAGGCAGTGGCTCGGGTGCAGGTTCCAACGGTACTACAGCGTCTTCGGCTTCCGGCAGCGGTATTTCTGGTGCGAACAACGGAGCTCCATCGTCTGGTTCTGGATCTACTGGTTCGGCGTCATCCGGTTCCGGTTCTGGCGTTGGCTCTGGCACCACTGCAGCGTCTTCGGGTTCCCCCGGCTCAGGTGCCTCAGGTGCCAACAATGGAGTCTCATCGTTTGGTTCAGGATCTAGTGGTTCGGCGACATCCGGCTCTGGCACTACTGCAGCATCTTCGGGCTCTTCTGGCTCGGGTAGCTCAGGTGCCAACAACGGAACTTCATCCTCTGGTTCGGGATCTAGTGGTTCAGCGACATCCGGTTCAGGCGTCACCTCTGGCTCATCGGGGTCCTCAGCTTCCAACGGCACAAACGGTCAAGCAACCGCAGCTACAAGCGTGAACACAGCGTCCGCAACCACAACATCCATCACATCTTCGACCACGACGACGACGTCTGCAACTTCAACTTCAACTGTATCGGCTACCGCGTCCGTATCCGCATGCCCACCAGGTCAGACAGCATCAGTTGCCGCCACTCTGACAGTGAGTGGTGCGGCAGCAGGAATCATTTGCGTAGCAATTTAGTGAGCGGTGTGATGCAGAGTCTCAGTTGCCAGCCTACTTTCTTTTGGCTTGTACATACCAACTTTTCGTTCTCGAACACCCTTTTATTCGATCGTGAAATGAAGATGAGATTACCTTGGTCTCTGCTCGCGAGAGGTGCCCCTCGAATTCTTGTCATGTCGGACTCGCATATCTTCAGCGCCCTCCAGCATATATACTACGTAGTCAAATTTGATCGTGGTAGGGTCTGCCTCGCGGCACTCCCAAGTCCAAATAACGCGTCAACAAGTGTGTCCAAATGTGATCGATCGAGCTTATTTGCACGACGACCTGCGGATGGATGCCCACTTTGCTGTTTTGCCTCTAGGTAGGTCTGAGATTTCCCTGTAGCCGAAATTTAAACAACTGGTTGGGTGCCTTAGACGTGATTGATACCGTGGTATCACGACTCCACGACTCGACAGCCCGCTTACCCCGTTTTCTGCGCCTTCCTCACCCCAGAACCGGTGCGTCGCATCCCGTCACTGAAATAACCCTCCCGAGCATCGCGTCTAGGCATTGCGTCACTCTTCTTAGCTCACGAGCCCGTCCCCGACGAGGACGAGCCCGACCGAAGCCAGGTCTCGAAGATACTAGAAGTACAAGCGGTGGAACCACCCAACGCACGCTCTTGGTTTATTGGCGAAGAGGTCATCTCAGGTATGTGTTGCCGAGTTCGGTCATTCTGGGTGCTGAATCGGTGGCAGATGGAAAGCTTCTTGTCATGACGCCCGTGGACCCATTGTTCCTCTTGATACCTTTACTCCGAGCGATCAAGCAGGTAAAGCAGGCTTGCTTTGCAGGCCCTATACCCTCTAACCACCAGAAAAGCCCGACGCTGCCAACTTTCGGCCAGCAGACGATATATTTGAAGATGCGGCGAGGCATATAGGGGAGGTATCCATGGTTGACGCCACGCAGGACACATCAGTGTCTGTGGGAGTGGAAGATATAATGAAGTTCGCCGCACTCGAGTGTACAAAGAAGGCGATGAAGCGCCTTTGTGATGTCAAAGGCAAGCCTGATGGTTCACATACAATCCCTTTTCCTTACACGAGTCGTCTCAGAGATTACAACCGATATAACCGTATTCAGGTATTCGTCCGAAAAACTCATACAAGAGCTGAGAAAGAAGGCGGTAACATTGTCAACGACTCGCATCACAGAGTTGTCAAGATGCTTGGTGCGGAGCCTCGCCAAGGATGCACTGATGGAGGACAAAAACGAAGACCTGCTTGAGCGTGAGTGGTATTTGTGTCTAAATGGTTATCGGCCGAACGAAACGATCACAGTGGGAAGAACGAAGCTGGCTTGCGAGTTATTGGGTCAATACCTTCCCCATGACATCCAGAGGGAACTGCTCACATCTTATGAGTACGTGCCCGGTACGATTGTCACGAGTGATGCTGACGCCGATACGGCTGGATTAGCTTGGAAAGACTTGACGCGCACGTAAAAGCTCTCGTAACAGAACGATCGCTGCAAGCATCCGAGAATAATACCGTCACTAAGGTATCGAAAGCCGGTCCCGCGACGCTCTCCGGAGGGAGCAAAAAGCGAAAGAAGGACAGTAAGGGATCACAAGGTGTGGAGAAACTCAAAAAGGCAAATGTCAGTGGGATGTCCAAATTGTCGTCTTTTTTCACAAAGAAGGCAGAGTAACCAAGCGATGTATACCCATGCCAATGGAGTTCGGCCTGCGTGTTGCTTGGAAGATGGTTCGCTTGGAGACACAATTCCAAATTGTTTTGAGAAATTGCGGCGAGTGTGTGCCCGTGGCAACTTGCTTTGAGTGAGACTTCGAGTGATTGGACCAGTGTTTGGATTAATCCAGTGACTGTCCAAGATAACTCGCTCGTTCACACCCGCACTAGATCCACGAAACCGGGCAAACTTGAAGTCGGGTCTACGCTGAACTGACCTGCTGACCATGCAAATGTTACTGAAATGGAATCCTGCCAGGGTTCAGGTTGCTAACGATGGCGTGATATCGTCTCATACGCTTCCTCTTCGGCCGGTCGCGGATCGCTCAAAAGGACCCAGGTCGATGAGTCGTGAGTTCAGTACACTCGCTGAAAAATGGCTAACCCTCCTCACGGCGGTTTGTTGAAGGTCCGTTGCTTGTTTTCCTTCGAGCACGCCATTTTGATCATTGTTTGTGTCTTAGGATCTCGTTGCCCGAGATGAGCCGATCGCGGCACAGCTCAGGCGGGAAGCGGCAACGCTCAATGATATCGCCCTCACCGAGGTATGTATTTGCGCTCCTCGGGCGAGTGTGTTCATTCATGACTTTTGATACCTACAGCGTCAGCTCTGTGACCTTGAGCTCATCCTCAACGGTGGATTCAGTCCACTCGAGGGTTTCATGACCGAGAGCGATTATAACAGGTCGGGATCTCTTCGGCTTGCAGTCCGATGAACCTCACCACCATCTACAGCGTCGTGGACACGCTTCGACTCTCTGATGGAACTCTGTTCCCCATGCCCATCACCCTTGATGTTTCATCCGACGATATTACCCGTCGCGGCATCACTCCTGGCGCCCGCCTCACTCTACGTGACCCTCGGGATGACGAAGCGCTAGCCATCATCACTGTCCAAGACATCTATGCTTATGACCGTGTCAGGGAAGCTATCCAGGTCTTTGGAGCAGACGACCCTGCCCACCCTGCCGTCACTTATCTGCGGACCCGCGTCAAAGAGTACTATGTCGGAGGCAAGATACAAGCAATACAGGCCCCCTCGCACTTTGACTACGTTGCCCTCAGATGTGAGACTCTTGCCCCCAATAATCAGTTTGTCTAACGCGTCTGCCAGATACCCCTGCTGAGCTTCGTGCACACTTTAAAAAACTCTCATGGAGCAGGGTCGTCGCATTCCAGACTCGCAACCCAATGCATCGAGCTCACCGTGAACTTACTGTTCGCGCCGCTCGTCAGCGCCAGGCTAATGTCCTCATTCACCCCGTAGTCGGCCTTACCAAGCCTGGTGACGTAGACCACTACACCCGTGTACGCGTCTACGAAGCCATCATGGCCAAGTATCCAAACGGAATGGGCCAACTAGCTCTCCTACCTCTCGCAATGCGGATGGCCGGACCCCGCGAAGCGGTCTGGCATGCCATCATTCGCAAAAACTTTGGTGCAACTCACTTTATCGTCGGTCGAGACCATGCTGGTCCTGGAAAGAATTCTCATGGCAAGGATTTCTATGGCCCGTACGATGCCCAAGAACTTGTCGAGAAATTCAAGGATGAACTCCAGATTGAGATGGTCCCATTCCAACAGATGACCTACCTTCCCTCCACCGACGAGTATCAACCTGTCGACGAGGTCCCTACCGGCGTGCAGACCCTTGATATCTCAGGAACCGAGCTGCGTAGGCGCCTCAAGACTGGGGCATCCATCCCTGATTGGTTCAGTTACGAGTGAGCACAACACATCGTTTTCATCGACTTGCAAGCGGAATCTTACATCGTTCGTGTAGAGCCGTCGTCAAGAGATTGCGTGAAAGTTACCCACCACGCAACAAGCAAGGCTTTGTCTTGTTCCTTACTGGCTTGCACAACTCTGGCAAGGACGTCATCGGGAAGGCACTTCAGGTTGCATTGAACGAACAAGGTGGCAGGAGCGTTTCGCTGCTGCTCGGTGATGCTGTCAAAGACGACCTGAACGCCAAGTCGCTTACTTTGGAAGAGCGGCACGACAACTTGCAACGTATTGCTTTCGTTGCAAGCGAGCTGGCACGGGCTGGCGCGGCTGTAATCGCTGCGCCGGTGGCTCCCAAGGAGCGCTCAAGAGCATCTGTCAAGGACACCGTCGTTTCCAGTGCCGGTGCAGGGGGGAACTTTTTCCTTGTCCACGTGGCCACACCTCTCGAGTACTGCGAGAGTACAGACAGACGCGGAGTGTATGCGCAGGCAAGGAATGGCACCATCAAGGGCTTTGTCGGCGTCGATGTCGAGTACGAAACACCTAAGAAGGCAGACCTTACCGTGGACATCACCACCCAGAACATCCCATCCATAGTCCACAGTACGTCGTAAATATGTCTTCACGACGAGAGACTGTGCTGACCATGCTTTCTTTTCAGGCATTATTCTACTGCTAGAGACAAATTCACTGATTTAAATCCGCGCATCCTTATGATGGATGTTTGTATCTGGCATTTCCATAACTGATACCAAGCATGTAGAATACGAGTACCAGTTGACCGTTCCGAATAGAATTCAAGAACACGGACTTTGAAGTACGTGGATATAAATTGTTAGCCGAGCGGTACGGCGGGGCCAGAACGGATCTGGCCTCAACATTCTAATTCCGTGTACTTGCCCTTTTCCTGTCCCCTTCAAGTTCAGCGATGTTGTCTCTGATCCGCCGAGGACCACGTTCATTTGGACGTCTGTCAAGTCCTTATCGATTATCAAGCAATAGCCCTCGTCTTGCCTTGAACTCGGCTGGCACACGCGCTATGTCGGTTTACCACGGAGAATCTGCTATTCGTCCAGAACCGGACAAGGTCCTCAAGGATATTGCAGACTATGTTCACAACTATCAAGTCACTTCAGACGTTGCGTTCGAGACAGCACGTCTCTGTCTCATTGATACCATCGGTTGTGGTCTCGAGGGATTGCGCTTCGAAGGATGCTCGAGGTTACTGGGACCAGTCGTCGAAGGAACCATCGTGCCAAACGGTGCGTCTCCTGCGCCAACTTGACAGAACAATCGTCGTCTGACCTCATTGATGCAGGGACAAAGGTCCCGGGAACGAACTACCAGTTGGACCCAATCCGCGGTGCCTTCAACATCGGCACGATGATCCGGTACTTGGACTTTAATGACTGTTTCCTCGCAGCAGAGTGTGAGTCCTTCTACGCTCGCGCTCGAATGACTGTCCGCTTCCTCGTTCACGCCTTCGCTATACTGAATGTATGTCAATAGGGGGTCACCCATCAGACAACCTTGGCGCAATCCTCGCAGTCGCAGACCACCTCGCGCGGCAGGGCCAACCGTTGACGGTCCATGACGTCCTCGAGGGCATGATCAAGGCGCACGAGATTCAAGGCGGTCTTGCCCTTTTGAACTCGTTCAACCGCGTCGGTCTCGACCACGTCGTGCTCGTCAAAGTAGCCAGTACCGCCGTCGTGTCGAAGCTGCTGTAAGGGTCTCTTCTTGCCTGCCCATTGCTCTCGCATGGCTCACGCGCATCGCACAGTGGACTCTCCCATGCCCAGACCATCGATGCGGTCTCGCAGGCATTCGTCGACGGTCAGTCGCTCCGCACATACCGTCATGCCCCCAACACTGGCCCTCGTAAATCCTGGGCTGCTGGCGATGCATGCTCGCGTGCCGTGAACCTCGCACTCCTCGTCAAGAAGGGCGAACTCGGTCTCCCCTCCGTGCTCACTGCAAAGACTTGGGGCTTCTACGACGTCTTGTTCAAGGTATACAACGCTCTCTTTGTGGTCCCGACGGTCCCGTTCTGACGACAATCAATTTAGGGCAAGCCGTTCGAGTTCCAAATGCCTTTTGGCTCCTACATCATGGAAAATGTCCTCTTCAAGATCTCCTATCCCGCCGAATTCCACGCGCAGACTGCCGTCGAGGCTGCGCACACTGTTCACGCGCAGCTCAAAGCACTGGGAAAATCTTCGGACGACATCAAAAACGTACGTATCCGTACGCAGGAAGCTGCCATTCGTATCATCGACAAGCAAGGTCCTCTGGACAACTTTGCTGACAGAGAGTACGTTTCCTTTTCATTTCGCTCGCACCTTCTATTTTTGTGACGCGTCACGCTCTTCTAGTCACGCCATTAGCTACATGGTCGCCTACCCGCTCATCCATGGCGAGCTCACGTCTGAGTCTTACACCGACAAGTCTGCAGCCGATCCTCGCATCGACGCCCTGCGCGCCAAGATTCACTGTGTCGAAGACAAAACGTTCTCCGTCGAGTACCATGAGCCTAGCAAGCGTTCGATTGGCAATGCGCTCTTGGTCGAACTGAACGATGGCACCATTCTGGACGAGGTCGTAGTTGAATATCCCGTCGGACACAAACGCCGCCGCACAGAGGGCACACCTCTCTTGATTGAGAAGTTCAAGCGGCACATATCCTACCACTATGATGTAGCTCACCAAAAGAAGTGAGTACTTCAGGAATACTTTCGAGTTCGACGGGTTGACTCGCTAATTGTGACTTATTAGGATATTGGACGCTGTTTCCAATGCAAACAGTCTGTTCAAGGTTCGCGTGGATCAATTTACTGACCTGTTCGTGAAGCAATGAAGTGTTCTTGCATCGGCTTTTACATCCTGCACGGCCCATAGTAATGTCAGAATTGCTTAGAATGCACATGTCGCAGTCATCATATACAAGCTTCCATCGAATGAAACAACTTGAATGCATTTCATGTACGATTACAGACAGACGACACTGCACACAGGCCTGAAAACACGATGCATCCATTGAAATACACGAAGTGAAATTATGATTATACTCCTTAACCTACAAGTCCACGCGTCGGCGCTTGTTCATTCGTAGGGGCGGGCCCTTTGAGCTTCTTGTACCGATGTTTCTTTCTGTGCCCATGCTGATGTCCTTCTTTAAATTGCTCATGGTACCCTCTAGCCTGCTCTCGAACGTTATGTTCTTTGGCTATTGGAAGCCGAACCTTGACCGGGGAAGTCTCGTGATGGAAAGCGATAGACGGGGACCCTAAACTGCTTTCGAATTCAGGCAAATCGGGTATAGTGGACTTTCGTGTTACATCGACAAAAGGCAGTTCGAGGTAGCGTATTTGGCGTCCCGTCGTTCCATCATGACTTGACGAGATACTATTAGTCGTGAGCTGGCTTTGCAACCTGGGCGGGGATACAGACGTTGAGAGCTCTAGAAGGGCGCCATCTTCTTCAGGCACGGATGAGAGACGCCGTTGCATGGGACGCGTCGGGGGTATCGAGCGTGCATTTTGGTATGAAGATCCTCGAGATAGAGTCTGCGGTGACTCTGGTGAAGGAGGTGTAGGAACAACGGGCGAGTGGTAAACACTTTGGAGGGAGCCGACGGTGCTTTCATTGGCAGAAGGCAACGGGGGCAAAGGGACATTTGGTGGTGGGACTGGCTGGAGCGGCGAGAAGTGTGCGGTCGGCGATAACGCTTGTAGTTGTTTGATATACTTCGCTAGTGTGCTTGAAGAGGACGAGCTTTGTCTAAGGGATGCAGCTGAGTTAACATTCGGCATAATTTGCGGGGTCTTAGCGGATGAAATAGTCGTGCTTGTATCAAAATTGTTGACATTATCGTGTTCATGCCGGTCGTAAACATGGCGAATATACTGCGAGGCGTTAGCACCGGATCGATATTTCTGCGAAGAAACAGGAGCCGGATGCTCGATAGACCCAACCGAGTCGGGGGAAAACGTTGAACAATAAGTGAGGTACGGAGAAAAATGAGAAGACCATTGAGGAGACGAGGAATTGGGCGGCGTTGGAAGGAAATTTTGTACTTGCAATTTTTGCTTCTGAAGCGCTTGCCTATACAGTTGTTGCTGGCGGTATTGTTGTGCAATTTCGACGGGTGATTGTCTTGTGGAGGTGCTGACCGGTTCGTTGGGACGAGGCTCGACAAAGATGCGAGGGTAAGACTGCGGAAGTCCTGAGGCAACAGCGGCTGGAATGACAGGTTCGAGTCGTCCTGGATAGGCACTGTACGAATCTAGATCAGCCAACGAGGTTTTGAGCGCCTGTCGAAAACGAGCAAGTTGCCATTCCAGAATGCGGTTATTATCGACCGGAAACACGTCCGCATCGCTCACGAGATTATCGGGAACTCCAATACTAGTCGGCATCGACTGTCCTTCGTTCCACGAAAGCCCACTCACGAGATCTTGATGGGCTTCGATGTCGGGTGAAAGTTGACTCAGCGGATTGCGCTTGTCATCATGAGCATGTCGTTGTGTCCGAGCGAGGCCTTGCTTCGCATGACTTGTGTGTGCGGAGATCTGTGTCCGGGACAACTTAGGGACTTGTTGCGTTACAGGCGTCCTCTTCTTTTGTAAACGTGGTGGAAGTTGACAGGGTCCGTGTGAAGGGGCGTTTTGAGGGTTGTTGGGGTGTGAAACGAGACCTTCGGCGCGAATGTGGGTATGAGGTTGATCGTCTGGACCCAACCCCCAGATCATCTGGGCTACGTTGTCGGGTTCCTCGATGATCGTTCCCTCTGCACCACTATACAAACGTCGACACTCAATTATTCCGCAACGAATATTGCACAACTCACGATGGGCATCTAGCATATGGCAAGGAGAGGGGTCCATGAAGAGCGGGTATTGGGCGAGGAGGAGAGTTCGCCCATGTGATCCAATCTGGAACGATTCGGATCACTGCGATGGGTCAGAGACCTTGAATATATGCGTGTGAATTACCTTCATCTTCTTCGATAAGCGGTTCTGGGGAGTATTTTCTACGCAGAAACCCCTCTGGGAGTTGAGTACCAGCTGCGATAATGAGAAGGGACTCTGGAGAGGAGGGTGGTGAAGGAGTTTGAGGAACATCAGAAGGCGCGCGGAAAACGCGGACGCGCTCGCAGCGTCCACTATATGATCCAAACGAGTCGCCAATTGCGGTAGACGGTGATTGAAAAAGTTCGGCAGACGGCTCCAATACTGGCCGAACACTATCAGGCATAGATACAACTCGTTTACCGTGGCTGTGAGACAGGATGGAAGAGGATTCGCCCTCGTTTTCTGGCATCGATACGATGCGCCGGTTCACGATTGCCCCCACAGGACACCGAGCGTGCTTACGTTTGGAAAGTCGGCGAGAAACCAGTGGGGCAAGTATTGGGCTAATTGGACTTTGCGGTATGGCATATACGCTGTCTGAGCCAGTGGGGGATGACGTTGGGATCGAATTATGGCGCTCGGTGTGTGCTTCCTGCGCGAGTCCACGGCGTGTCACCAGTGGTGCAGCCAGTACCACGGCGGGGTCGGCATACGGAGAGGGGACGGTGTCCGTCTCTGTCTGGACCGCACTGTCTACGTATTCCTTTATGAGACCCATCGGCGAGACGCAATGAGGATGGGGTAAGAGGAAGATGAGGAGGCAGGGGGACGATGAGTATTTAAGGAAGGTGAGATGGAACAAATTGAATCTCCGCCACTCCGCGATAGTCGGAATGCCGATCCTGCCGAGTGAGATTGACACGTGACGGGGATTCATCATCATCCGGGGAAAAGGTGAATTACCGAAATTGGAAAGGCGGTGCGATAGGACGTCCAGGTGGCACTGGTAACTTTACACAGTACTCACGCCCCCTCCGTCGTCGCCGTCACTGTCACCGTCGTCGTCGTCGTCGTCGTCCACCGTTCATGCCATAGTCAACAGGGATGATTATTTCCGACGAAGACGACACCCAGAAGATAAAGGACCTCCCCGTTGCTACTCCTACCGTTCGTTACCCAGAGCGAGCAGCGAGTCGTCGTCCTTTCAGTCCCTTGCCCGACTATGAAACATCTCAGGCATTGGCCTTGGGCGGTCTCAATGACTCGCAGGTCACTCTTTACAAACCCCCACTTCGTCGCCGCATCCTCGACTCTCGCTTTTGGAGAGCCACCATCACCTCTCTTGTTGTCTACATTTTCCTCACGCTCGTCATTGGCGTCCCTATCATTGTCCATGTGCGTTCTCTACCTACCTTCAAACCCTTTCTCCCTCACCTTCATAGCAGAAAGAATACGAGAGCGAGCAGAAATACCCTTACAACGTGCTCACTTACGCCGTTGTTTGGCCCAGTAAAAATTCCGGTTCCTACTACTCTGGCGACATCAATAACATCTCAAGCCCCATCCAATCAGGGATTTATCCTACCTGCAATAACTGGACAACGGTTGAGTACGGCACCAGCGCCTCCATCGTCCTGGCGACGTATGTCTTTCTGTCTTCTGGCTTAACCCTTGTTGTTGACTCCATTCGTCGTTTTACAGGACTGAACGCTCCGTTTCCCCAAACGGACAGTTCAGCATCACTTCAAACGCATCCAGCACCGATGATTTCAACCTTGTCCAGGGTGACTTTTACACCGGTATCAACCCCAACCAGAACGTTCAAGATGCTGTCTTATCAATCATGATGCAAACTTCCTCCCCAAGCGTTTTCAATCGGAATTTTGTCTGTTTTGCCACCGGCGACAACTTCACTAATCTTGCTCTTTATGTGTGTCTTCCGAATTCACATACTAATTGTTTCGTGATAGTTACTCACATTCTTCCAGGTTCCGGACAACCTCACTGCAACCGACAATATCCTATACAACATTACTCTCTTGTTCCCACAAGCCGCAATTTCTTCCCAGGTCGACTCGTTTTCTACATTTCTACCCATGTTCGATCAACGGTTCGGCTCCTTCGATGGCAATGTGACCTTTGACAGAGTCTCTATCGAAGGCCCTGTCTCCCGCGTAACCGTTGATGTAAGTGATCCAGGATAGCTGAATACCAACATCATCTGACGCTGGCCACGACAGTATCTACAAGCCGACAGGTTACTGGTAGATACATCGCTAGAATCAGTCACAGGAACATTCTCTGCCAACACTTCCCTCCTTGTCAGCACCATCATGGCGTACGTCTGTTCAGTAACATCTGTTTGAACCCTATTCATACCAGGATTTTCTTCACTGATAGCCCTATTGTTGCCAATATAAGCTTGTACAATAACCCCAAGTCTCAGTTCCCTACTACCCTCGATGTACACACAGGAAATGGGTGTGCCTTATCTTCCATCTCCGCCTTTTACGCAGCTTTTGACACCGCTTCTGCACAGCAACTTGACCGCCAGCGTCACCGTTCTAGCTCCTAACAAGAATCCTCCGCTGCGACCCAACTTTATTACAAACTTTCGCACCTTTTCCGGCTCCCTGTCCACCAACCTCATGCATGACCCGACCTCTCCCCCCACGGCTATCCAACTACACGTCGTCAATGACCTTGGTCCTGTCGAT
Organism: Boletus bicolor; assembly: GCA_003316205.1. Taxonomy (NCBI): domain Eukaryota; kingdom Fungi; phylum Basidiomycota; class Agaricomycetes; order Boletales; family Boletaceae; genus Boletus; species Boletus bicolor. The sequence goes on from QFEM01008666.1 coordinate 12,446, forward strand.
GTTACCCTTGATAACCTTTTTGAGGGAGCATTCCAAGTGTCCACAAAACAAGCAACTGCGTCTGTTACACAAGGAGACGCGAGTGTGACAGATCCTTGGGTTCCTGGGCAAGAAAGAACCATGGCTGTGGATTTTAACTCAACCACGCGGTCATATGGATGGATTGGCTGGGGAAACGCGGGAACGCCATGGAGTACGTATCAGCAGGGGGAAGCACTAATCGACTCCTCGCTAGCAGATGTGTCGCTATCGTTCCTGGGATGATTGGGTTTCGGGGGTGGTAGAAAGAGGGGTAGTTTCTCAAGCGTCTTCGTTTGCTTGTTGGCTGATCTAGCGGTACACATCCAATCTATCTATCCCGTTGCCAGTCCAGGTGTATCGTGGTATCTTGACCATGTGATCCTCGTCTCGGACGATTTCCCGCTGACTGACCTGTTCTCGATACGCTTTCGTTCCTTTGGACCCAATTCCTTCCGAGTCAAGGCCCACTGAGGTGGCAATGTAACTTCATTGGTATTTTACACTCTTTATAGGATCGTAAGTTAATAGACAGACTTTCATTGCCCTATGCTTTGACTATTCTTGTAACATTCTTCGTCGAAGGTTGGATTTCACTGTACTTAGTCGCATTGGAAACATAGTACTTTTGCACTTTCTTTCTTTCTGTTCCGTGTAAAAAAAATTATGTTATACATCGGTGCCATCCTCCCATACCCTGCGATGTCTCGCCAGTGGTACCACCATCACCTGTTCCGCGTCTTCTTCCCTTGGTTGGCCCATGTTCCGCCAACAAGGCGCACAGAGCAAACAGGGACTTTCACTCAGTCGGATATCCCCTACGATGGTAAGCACTGCGGGGACTTTGGCACAGGCTTTGCAGATGTCGCCAATGGTGGGCGTAACATGTATAGTGAGAGGGTAGCCAGACGGTAGATCAAGGGGGTGAGCCAACCTGTGGATGAGTTCGCAAATCACTCAACAGCGGCCAGTAGAACAGAGCACACACCTGATCTGATCGACGACAACAAAGTGCTCGCAGTTTCCTTGGTGGAGCATCCAATATGGCTGATTGATCCGAAGGGTGAGGGAAGCGAAAGGCGTCTGGCTTAGCGACGTGGGTGATTTGGTGATCTGCGGTCGTTTTTCTTCTGGAAACCTTTGCAAATGAGACAGGAGCTTGCTACGGCAAAAATGCATGTTGTCAGTCGAAAGGACCGTCTCCCACGTAAAGAGATCGGGCATACTCTGCGTAGTCATCGCCAGGCCGCCCGTCCCCATACGCGACACCTTCGATGAGCAACAAGCAACCTTCTTCGGCACGTGTAGCAGTCTCTTCACCTTCCTCTTCGTTTTCATATATACATCCAATCACATTGCCGTGGCTATCGACCATCTCGTTAGGCATTTCGCTTGAATCACAAGGAATCGCCCGGACAAAATCTCCGAGGGTCTGAGAGGACAGCACGACATGCTGAGAGAAACGAGTAAGCTGGCTATGAATCCAGGACACGCGATTGTGCACAGTGAGTGTAACGAGAGCATCTCGATGCGGTGAACCCTCGTTCGGTGCTGCAGCGAGGGTCGAACTAGCCCCAATAACCCGAGGAGATTGAGAAGACGGCTGATTGCAAGCCAACGTGCCGTGTCCCGTTTTCTTGACATGTTTAAGCGCATTAAAGTCTGAGTGTTTGGATGCGCGCATGAAAAACGCGGATTCCTGATCCAATCTGTTCAGCAAGTTGCGATCAATTTTGCACGGAGTAATGCATATCACAGGAATCTTACCCCCAACATCGAAGAGAGATGGCTTCCAGCTTCTCCTCTAACGCGCACACCTCTAGCTGGGCTTCCGCTGTCTCGGGATCTGGTAAATGTTTTCGCTTGCGTCCTTTCGAGGCAGGGCCGCCAGCCTGGCTATGTACTGCATTTACAGCGGCAGCATGTGTGCGGTAGAGATGTGCAGAGAGCATAGGGTTATCCCACACTTCCTCGATGGCAGCCTTTAGCTCGGCGACACTGTTATGGGTGTTGAGCGTAGATTAGTCGTGAATAAGTTGGATGAGGCGAGTGGGGCACTCGTACCTCCCAGAGCACTCTGCTTCTACTGCAGCCCTTTTTCCTTCTGAAAGGTTCTGCCAGCCAGCGTGATTAAGCACGTCGTTCGCCAAGGGGAAAACGAGTGAGGCGGTGTCATCAAGAAATTTGCGGACGGGTATAGGCTCTGAAGGAGGGCCAAAGAAGGAGTCGTACCCTCGCGTGATGTCGACGCTCATAAGTTAGAACTGCAAAATTTCAACTTGCCAATGGCCAGAGGGGAAGAGTGGCAATCGAGGGTATTGCACGGCCCCTCATTCGTGAATTCAATAGACGGGGACTGAAAGAACCTTCGGAATTTGTGTTGAGATCGTAGAGCAATACATACACAGTCCAACTCCAACCTGTGGTTTAAGTCGAGTCTCGTACACGCGCCAACTAGTACAAGAGGAGGCTCATATCGTTCTCCCGTTCGTCGCACTCTTTCCGGCCCGATGTGTTGATCCATTCCAGATAGTTTGTAGACGATACATGCCATGTAAATATGCATTTCATACGACCAACATATGCCTAGCGACGACCTGATCGTGGTGGAGAAGCGACTTGTTTGAGAATCGCCTCCCTCGCCTCCTGCACAGCAGACTCGGACCCTACACTCAGTCTGAGTTTGACGCTCTAATCGAGGTAGTGTGGAGGACGCACCGATGATAACGATGATATTGTTGTCTCTACTGACGGTAATGTCTGCGCCGGTCTCAGCGCGCAGACGAGCGACATTGGAGCCCTTTGACCCGACGATTCTCGGGAATGCAGAACGATCAGCAAGGGTCAAGAAGCCGACATAAGTCATTGCCTCAGCCTGTTCAATGGCTGTCTTGATATCGCTCTGTGCGCGCTCGAGGCTCGCGGCGTCCCTTGCTTTCAGCGTCCACTCCGAATCACCTTCCTCCGCGTCCTGGTAATTGGGAGCAACTCGCCAGTTCGATTCCCGGGCGTCTTCTTCCGCATCGTCAATCCGGGCAGTGGATGTAGCATTTTGCGAAGGATGGGTGGGTACCGCAGATTTTTGAGGGTGAACAGATTGCTCGACTTGTACACCGTATGATCGAAGGTTACGGAAGAAGCTCCCTTGCTGCGAGATTGCATGGTGATACTTCAAGGGTACAGACATCACGGCGATGAGCAGTTCTACAGGGGTCGGTGCACTCTGGACTCGTGCCTGGCGAAGAGGTCAATCGCTGCAGTAAGTTGATCACTTTAAGTAGTATACCTTGAGTTCACGGATCGCAGCTTCACATCCAGAGCGAGATCCAGAGACTTTGACGACGTCAGTGGGATCTGCATCCTTCATTTCACCTGCATTGACAGCTTCTCCTACATAGATGTAGGATCGAGAACCAGGGAACTGTACTTGGACACCCGTAAGGGTTTGCAATTCATTCAGGTGCTGACCGCCTCTGCCAATGAGATTACGGTGTTGGGCTGCTGGAATCTCGACGGCCAGTACTACGCGGTCTCGCAAAGTAGTAACCGTCTTCTCGAGTTCTGCCTTGATTTTGTTGACAAGAGTAGGTTCTCCACGAAGACGCACTTCGTCAGTAGGCTCGCCCTGCCGAGGGCTGATATCATGGTTAGCCAGGAGCTGGGCACCGTCGGAGAATTACTCACAACCGAACAAGTCCTGCTTGCAGCTTGGAATCGGATGGACCACCACAACGAAGGATCAAGTCTTTCAATCCCTGGCCTCCGGCCCCAATGATGGTCCTATGGAACTTCGTCTCGATGACGAGTGAGGCCGACGTCTCCTCACCAACCTGCTCAACGATTTCCAAAATAGCAGTTTTGGCAGCGCTGATGGCTTCCTTGGTTCCACGGACGGTAACGTTAGTCACAGCGTTGTTGTCATCCGTAGCCTTGTCGATGTCGATCTGGGCGCCTGTGTCGTCCTTGATTTCGTTGATGCTCGCGCCGCCTCTACCGAGAATACGCGCAACAGCACGAGTCGGGACAGTGAATTTGAGAACATTGTTGGATTCCTTTTCAAATTCTAGAGCCTCGAGAAGTTCGGATTTAGCACCAGCTACACCTTTCTTGCCACCCTTGACGAGGACTTCATCGGGCTTAAGGGCTTCACGAGTCTTGCTTTCGCCGTTTTCCGGGGAGCCCCGGGGGAATGTGATCTTGACCACGTATTTCTCCTCGAGGCGAATGGCATATTTACCATTCTGGCCAATCAGGGAGGCATGGAATTGGGCAGGGATTTTGAGGGTTTCCGACGTCTCGTCTGCCTACATTGTATGTCAATGATCTGTTGGATGTAAAAACTATGAGGAACTGACCAATCTCTCGACCTGAGTCAAGATACGTTTCTTGGCTTCTTCGACGTTCTCCTTACGTCCTGTAATCTGAGCACGGCGTCAGCTCTGTCCCGCGACTTGCATGTAGTAATGGCCACCTTGAATCTGGACTTTTGGTGAACGGGCTTCTTCTTCTTGACACTGTCCTTCTCCTTCTCTTCAACCTCATCAGAAACGTCAACTCTGACACCAAGTTGGTCCCGTAGCTTGTTGACACCGACTCCCTGCGCACCAACAACTCGACCGACGTATTCCCTGTCGATCTCAAATTCGGTAGACTAAATATTGTGCGCGGTCGGTGGCAAAAACAGTATGGAGAGGTTGGATTCACATACGTAGCTGCTGACGATGGCATCGTTTTTGGCATCCTCCACGACCTGCAGGATTTCCTTGACAGCGCGATCGACATCTACGCTGACCCCACGAACGAGGATGACATCTTGACTGGATGGATCGCCTGCCTCAGTACCAACCTTGATCGACAGGGCCTTTTCTTCGCCGATGATTCTAGAGGAACAAATTATACAATATTCACGTCTAGGAATATATGCCACTTACGCGTTGAGAGTGGTACCGTCTTTGCCAACCACTGCCTCATGCCAACGTTTCTCGACGGACATCAGCTCGCTCTTGACATCAGCAGCATCCTTCGCCATCTTAAGCAATTCCGCAGCGACTTCATCCAGATGCTTCTCCTTCTCAACGGGCGAAGGCGAGGCCGAAGGGGAAAATGGGTCATAAACAAGGAGAACCGAAGATTGCTCCGCAGACTCGGGAGGGAAGAAGACTTGAGTGTTGTGAGCCTCGTGGAACTGCTTCAACCTGAGTGGTGTCAGAGAGACTTCTGGAAAGGTACAAGTAGGATTTCACTTTTTCGCATGCTTTCCCATGATAACCCGGTGGATGAGCCAATCAATGGAAACATCCCTCGTTGCGCCGATCAATTTACCAAGGAGTTCCGAGACTTGCCTGACGACAGCATCCACCAGCGGCTTCTCTCCGACAATATCAATGTTAAGGACTGAAGCTTGGCCGACCGCCGTCGCAGATGGCGTGAAAACCGAAGTACCTGGATGAGCAGCACTGAGGGTCCCGGGGTAGTTAATGCGCGTAATATAAGTCAAGAGTTGACGTGAAACTGTGATAGGACCGGGGAGCGGAAACTCGTGGATGTACTGTGAATTCGCCTTCTCCATAACAGCACCAAGACCAACAGAAATGTCCTCTTGCTTGCCGTAGACCAAGACTTCTTCACCTTGCTCGTGAGGCTCGGGAACGACAACAGAGCACCGGCTCTTTGCCATAATCTCATCGAGAGCCTTACCAACAAGAAGACGATGCTGGCGCTTGGGCAACGAAATCTTAACTGGGATGAGCATAGACTTGAACGAATCGATGGTTCCCTGGATGGTTTCGACGACGCGGACGACTGCCTCGCGGTCGCCGCTGACGGTAATCTCGTGCTCCGGAGCATTCAAAGCAAGGTAGATTTCATTACCCTGCGCTGCCTCAATGAAGAGTGCGCGGCGGGCAGTGACGAAAGGAAGGATGTGATGCGGGATGTTCTTGACACGCTGAGTTGATTTGGAGGTCCTAGCCGAAATGATCTCGTTTAGCATGGCCTGAGCTTCGTACACGAGAGGTTGCGGGCCTGTGATTGTGATAGGAACCAGGACTTCGTCTTCCTCATCAGCGGGTGTAGCAGTCCCATTGGCTAACCCATTGGGATGACCACTGGGTGTAACACTGTCCCTACGAGGAATATCCACTTTTACTCCAGTTTGCTCCCGCACATGTTTCAGAGTGGCACCTGGTACGAGCGGTCAGGACCCTGAATTAAATAGACGAACAGACGATGTCCAACCTTTGGATCCGATGATCACTGGAATAGTAGAGACAGGAGCAGGTAGGGTAACAGTGACCTGAAACCATGTTCCAAGGAAATCCCCAAAGAGCTACACGCGAACGCACCACGGGGCTCAAAAGAGCTAACAGGTTTCGTTTCGCCTTGTCGAGCTCCTTCTGAGACTCAGACTTCATGTGGAATGTGGTCTGACGCGTCCTCTGATTGGCAGAGGCCTCGATCTTAACCTTGAATTTAGACATGATCTGTTTCATGACCTCTCCAAGTGAAGTAGGTTTGCCGTCCTTGTTCACCGCAAGTTCGATGGCGGTCAGAGTGAAGGAGTCGGAGACCATAGGCTGAGACCGGACGGTTGCCTTGATGCGAGGACCTGTGTCAGCACCCCAAGCAGCAGACCTGGGGGACTGGTTTGCGGGAAGGGCAGAGGATGCAAGAGACGGGAAAGCGGACGGATCGCTGGTGTCCACCACGTTATTGGCGGGTGACTTGGCTGGCGTCTCATCCTCTACCACAGATGGGAAGGGATCCGGTGTCCCTTCAAGTCCATGCAACCTCTAAACACGTCCCAACGGGAACCGAAACACCTCAGCCCGGAGACACAAACATAGCGACAGCGTCCACACCTGAAGTTCGGCCGCGCCCATCCCATTGGGGGAAGTAGCCGACGTGTCCATGTGTCTGAGATTTGCGGGTGTCCGAAACACAGAACCTTTGACAGAAAATACCTGAACGTTGAGCCCGGCGATGGAACTCAACGCAATGACCGGAAAAACTTGAAGGCAAGATGACGGTAGGGGATGAGTTTATGTAGTAAAGCGCCGACGTGTCTTCCTGCGGGTAATGGACGTGCGAACATCATCCTATTATTGGCCCATGTCTACGAGTTGCAACATATCTTTTCTTACAAAAACTTCACTACCAAGAAACACGTCTCTTACTGTACATTCACCAGCCCAGCTACCGTCCAGCCACCCACTTTGCCTTGGTGGTCCGCCCTGTTGCACAGTCTCTGACCTCTGTCCAGGTGACTCACTCGCTTTACGTCTTCCGGTGAGAGTGTGATCAGCTGCATCGTGGTCAATCACGTATGTTCTCCATTTGAATGAATGCGCCTACCGTGACGTCGTCCTCCTGTCTCTGTGGGTCCTGGCTCTTGGGAACGACAATAGTCCCTCTGGCGATGTGCCATGCCAAGATTACTTGTGCCGGCGACGCATTGTACTTGGCAGCGAGTTCATTGATAAATAGGGTCACCGCGGACAGTGGCGTAACCTGCCTGCTGTCAGCTTCTGCCATTGCAGTTCTTGAGGTAAACTTACCGGTGGGAATGTAAGCGGTGAGGTAAATTCCTTTGCTCTTGC
>QFEM01008724.1:0-31782 GCA_003316205.1 Boletus bicolor
GTGGCGTGGATCACTTTTGTCACGTCACAGAAGTGATTATCGCGCTAGAGAGGTGGACGTGATGAATGCTCTCGCTATAGCCCCACTTTTTACCCCGTTTACCCCCTTCACCCGTTGTCACGAATAACTTACACTCCAGAAAGATCTATCGAGAACGAACACAATGATGGGTATGAAAATGAGGACTTTACAACGTGTACGGGTCCTCTCGTCTTTCGTCTCTTTTTTTTTCCACCACCGCCCCTAACCTAACGTACCGCATAAAACTTTTTTTTTTTTTTGAAAACACAGGCATCTTTCTTGATGATATATAGGGGGGAAATGATGCTTGAAGATGTCCTTTGGATGTTTAACCTTTTCCTCAGGTCGCAGAAAAGTGCGACCGGGGCCACGGGTTCTCGACGGCGACGCCGCGGAGAGCTCAAGGAGAGTCCCCAAACGGTTATCTACATAAGTTCAAGTATTGGATCAGTGTTTCCTGCAATTGGCCACTAAAAAGCCCTCAGTTGAGCAAACATACGCTCTACCTGGGTCATCACGACCCCGACAGACTTGTATTCGCAGGCTGGCAGAATATCTTTTATGACGAGTTCCAGTAGTCAGACGGTGGCAGTTGTTTACTTGAGTATCATAAACCGACATCAATGTCACTCACCCAACGACGCGGAAAAAACCCAACGATCGCAGGATTTCGCGAATTCAGCACAGGGTACATTTAATACCTTCGCAATTTTTCATTTGAACAACATTCGAAATTCCAGAAACAAACATAGTGGGTATAACACTTCAGGTTGACGTCAATCGTCAGTGTGGTACTTGTCATATTGCCATTCACTTTCCACCCTCATAAATATCCTCTACCACACCAGTGGAAAAAGTTAAATATACCGTGGGGGAGTGAAACTGATTGTCAGACTTGTACGGTGGCGAAATATAAAATATAAGATTCTTGTCGCAGGTGCTAGCACTGTGCGTCGTTTGAAAGCAATAAACCTAAAAACCGCCTGAGTTGAGGGCAAGTGGTTGGAAATGGCACTTACAAATAAGAAAGAGATGGTTGGATAACCTTTCACATTGTTCCCGATTACCACCCGGGCCCGCCACCACTGACAGAGCCTGAGCTACGCTTCCACCCAGGCCCGCCACCACTGACAGAGCCCGAGCTACGCTTCCACCCAGGCCCGCCACCACTGATAGAGCCCGAGCCACGCTATAAGGACAGCATAAGCAAAATGGTGCAACAGACGGTATAGGATTGAGACATACGCCTGAGAGAGCTGCAAGAGCTTCTGGAGTGCGCTCCGCGAGCTCACCGAGGGGTGCCTGATAAAAACCGATCCCCATTAGTCCAACCAAATACAATTGTGTCAATTCAGAGAACCAAAGACGAAGACGCACAGGAGCAGCAATGGCAGCAGCAGCAGCAGCAAGAACTAAAAGAATGGGAGAGAACTGCATGATTGGCTTTGAGAAGAGGAGGGTGTGTTGTGAAAACTCAATGGAACGCACCCTTTTTATCCAAGGGATCATTCAAGTTATGGGTCCTATTGTCACGGAGCATACCTGCCACGTATGTTGACCACCAAGCCAGGAGAAATTAGTGGAGTGTCATATTATTGCACACTTGAAGGTTATCGATCACTGTATGTTCGTATCCATGACATTATTTTTCCCCGGACACACGCGTATCACTCGTACCCTGTCATACCCGAATGACAAGTTGTGACGTCGTCTGTAACCATACTATCATCGGACAATACTTGTGTGTCCAGTCACAGGTCGATACTCGGTGCACCGTGCACGGGTACATGGCAGGCGTGAGGAGAGCAACACCCATGATCAGCTAACCGGTTGGGACTTGAAGATGTGATCAAATATATATGGAACTTCGAACATTCTTTCTGACGCATACCTTTGTACTTCAAAGCTTTGAGACCAGCAATCTGAGAAGCCTGCGCAGACAGAATGTAAAAGGGTTAACATAATTTTTTTTAAAACCCCAACTCGTGCTGTAAAACACTTTTTAGGATCAGTCAGGTGCTCATCAACGGTAGTTATGAACGAATTGTTCAACGGTCGTGAAACAACCTATGACATAGTACCGACGTATGCAGATGTCAAATCTTGGTGGAGAACTAAGGTTCACATCGTCCAAACTCATCAACCTTATTTTCTTGTGGTTCAGTTACAGTTGCCAACCTCGCGACCCTTAAGTTGGAATAGTCAGCCACATGCCAAATACTTTCATGCACCTTGGGATGGGGTTTGCCGGCGCTGTTATTATGAAATTAGTTAACCTAAGTCAATCCGGATCCTGATTGCTGCGAGTCTATCTCGATCCCGGTGGGACAACCATCTTTGTCAGGGCCATGCATCTGCATCCAGTCCTGAGCATATGCAAATACTGTCGAGTTACAGTGCCTTGCAGCGACGTCACTCATGCAGCTGCATCACGAGGTCTGAAACAGTCGATGCAATAGCTACGATGCCGGCTACACATGGTCACACGACCATCCAGTCTTTATCCTAATTTCACCACCACTTCGTCTGGTCACCGGACCGTACTCATCTGGATTGTTTGCGACGATCATTGACGACCCACCCCGTTACTTCATTCAATGCAAACATTTATCCATGGGTTGGAAAAGATGGTGCGATGAATACACAGACACCGCCCGTTACATAAAACGAGATTGGGGGACAGATGAGCAAAGCAGCCAGCTGCGACGACAATGTTTGGAATGATAGCGGTAAAATAGCTCGAAACATAGACTAGGCTCAGTGAGAATCAGGGTATGGGATCTCCAGTGCCAAAAATCTATATAATGATAACAATCACCGCTTGAATCAGTGGGAAGTGATGCAGATGAGCGGGCTGATTGCGCGTAAGGGTACTAGACACATGTTGACGGAAAGGAAATAAGGAATACGGACTTCGCCTGTAGCTGGCATGAACCAATGGTGTCGAAATGCGCAAGCATGCGCGCCACCGATTCCGTACGATACATTCTTTGTTTCCATATGCTCTCCATTGTAGTACTACGCAACGCTACTCATTGCGGGTCGCGTCGACGACCCTTCATTCCATCGCTTATCCTCTTTTGATACAGTACTTATAGCTACGAAGTATATAGACCGCTGCGCGAGGGTGCTCGTCCTCAGTCCGTTGTCCCACAAACGACTGAGGTGAGCTACTGATACTTATTACCATCACTGTTACTTACTTCGTACATAGCTTCTCTCGTATAGCCGTCGCGCTCCGCTCCTCCATTTAGCTCGTAATCTTGTAAATGGTAGGAGACGAACTGGAACTGTATGCTTGCTGCTGGAATAGATATGATTGCCCTGAAAGCGGGTTTCAAGGAGTCGGCACGCCTCCATCAAATGTTGGGACGGGGCCCAACTCTCAAGTGGTCGGATCGGAAGACAACGAGAGATCCTCCTAGGCAATAATTTACATTATCCTCTGATCTAGGGGGATGTGATGCAATGGAAGATGCCATGTCAGTGTTGGGCGTAGCATGTCCCAGACCAAATGAAATATAGGAAATACTACGCGTATCACCAAGGAGATGGTTGGTTTCGTCTGGAGGAAAATTGCACCGAAGCGGGACTTATCCGTATCAGCTACATCCCTACGTCGACTGGAGATACGTCACTGTACTCTGCATTTCCGAAATAGTCGTCTATGAGGTTTGAGCTCGGTACGTGGTTTGTGGAGAGACCAAGAACAGAATTAGGCGTGCGACATTTCTGACCGTCGTTCGTTCGCCTCTTGTACACACAACCTGGTACTCCTGATTGAAATAGAATTGTTTCTCGGACTGGATGATCACGAAATCGGTGGTCAGATGGACATGTAGAAGTAAAATTCTAACCAACTCATCCTGTTCCATCACCAGCTGAAAATATTGTTGCTCACGTCGGCGAGTAAACGTCATGAATGCATTCGCGAGTCGCTTGGGAGTACCATCAATGTTTAGCGTCTGCGAAGAGTTGAAGAAAAGTCGACATGGAAAAGACGCATTGAATGCGTACCATCGACACCAGGCTTCATTTCAAGTTTGTGGGGGTCCAGTAGATGGGATCAATGTCGCTGCCTAGGCCATGGTCATCCAATGACACAGAATGCTGCGCAACAAGTTCATGCTGTTGTCCTTTGAGTGGTGTGTAGCTTGGCAAGGGCAATTGCTCGACAGCGAAGTGGATTAGTGACCAATATTCTTCTTTCTTTGTTAGATAGAGAGCACACCTGAGAGAGATGAATGCTACGATCAATTATGACAGCAAGGCAACGGAATTCCAGGTTCACTGTTGTCACGTCTCACCGCTAATCTTCACGCTTGTTTTCCTTGCAAGCATAACATCCGCGCCGAACTTGGCGACTTACGGGAGGCATGCTGTACCGGTGTGATCCACTTCTATGATTGTGAATGGAAGCCTTACCTCAACGACCCCCGCAACCACGAAAATCATTCACTTGTTATCAATGTAGAGTTGGCCCATCTGCTGTCTTTGTTACTTCGAAAGTGCTCTCTGAGTCCACCTGTCGTTTGGGCGATTCGGGAGTTGGAGTGCGTGAGAACTTGCTACGCTTAGCTTCGATGCGGATCACGACCCTTGCACTTTGGGATATTCGCTAGTGGCCTCCAAACACATTACTATGGCAAGCTCGGGCGGGAACGCGTTTGGATGGCTTCCAAAATTGTTTGAGCGACGTAACAGTACTCACCTGGAACAGGGAATTCAACATTGCCTCAGGCTGCTTGTTGAGCTAGCAATCTACAGACGATATCACCAAGCGATGTGAACAAGCTGAAACCGTGGGTTGTGATCTATGGACGGATCTCCACCATTCATTAATTGTTGTCTACATCTTCCCTGCATCGTTTTTGCTGTCAACGACCCTCGATGGCTTGACGTGAGTATCAAGACTGCGGACCCAGCGCTTCCACAGCGGGAACCACGCAGTCTGCTCCTTGTGCTACCATAGATTCGCGATCTCTTGGATTCACTCAATGAGATTGCTCCAGACTTGAGTTCTGAGGTGAACGCTGGATCACTGTTGCATGGTATAGCTTCCCTTGCATCTGACGGTTACACCGATGCCCGGGTTGATTGCCCGCCTCAGGCAGAAATTTAGGGCGCTGTCACTCCAGCAACCATACGATGGCGAGCAAGTCGGAGCTGACCGTGGGATCAATTACGCAGAATTACTTTCTTGCAGGATATCCGTCCGGATGTATTGGACGTTTGGGATTACTGTGCCGGTTCACTATAATATTGACATCTCGTGTCCGTTCCTCTCGCTGATTTCATTTCTTGCTGATTTATTCTGTTTTCGTTATTTTGCTGTCCTGATGCAGTTGTTTGTTGTTGCTCACTGCTCTCGGTAGTCTAATCCAGGTTACAGGATCATTCAGGACGCATGGTCTCTCAACTTCACTGGCATTCACGGCCGCGCAGCTCCGGCAGCAGCAGGGGCGAGGAGCAGGGTAGCAGCGGTGGCAGGTGTCTTAGCGGGAGATGCCGGGGGCAGAGTAGAATAGAGGATGCAGCAGAGGTTCAGCAGTTTTCCTCGCGCTATAGCAAGTGTGGTGTCGTCTTTCCCCTTCTTTCCGCCCTGGTTAGTCCAACGGCGCGTCATGAAATCGATAGCGGAGCCTTGCCTGTTCTTGTTCTTGTTCAACACCTGATTTGGCACTCCATCACGACTTTGGTGACCTACATCGTTTCGCCCCTTGCTCTCACATATTGTTCGCCGAGTCATGGTAAGTTTTGCAACCCATTGCTGCGGTCATCAGGTTGGGACATAGACCTTGTGAAGTCACTCCAAGCTGTGGAGCCGCTGTGTGGCCTAACCGACTCGGAGCCTCATGAACGACGGAGGAAAGACGATGATTGCGATGGCCTACCATGACCGTAGTTCTGATGGCTTGAAAGTCTCAGATGCAATTTGTAGCAGACTTCGATGAGACCGTGTAACCTCTATCCTGGACCACGCATCTTCCAGGCACGCCAGTCGTTCTTGGAGGGACTTTTCCCCAGTACGACCATGTGTTCCAAGTGCAGATCCAAACTCCGAGCAAAAATGGCCCCATCTGATCTGGAGATACGACGCAAGGACATCGTCGAGATACAAATGCTATGGAGTTACAGTGCCGTGCTGCAACTTGTCTGTGCATGCAGCTGCCAATCATGAGGTCCGAAAGGAGCGTTCTCCAGATATTTCCGGACCTCGATACAATGACTACGCTGGCAGTTACTGACGCGCCGGAATGAAAACCTTTGGTCACACGGCATGGTCGGACCACCGTCATGCGGCGTTTGCCCCTGGTTTCCACCACCACCGTCGTACTCTATTTCTGGCACCATTATTAACCCTATCACTCAAAGCGATCAGTGCGTTTCATGATGAAGTATTGTCTGCCACCACATGCACAGATAACACGTTTTTTTTTACTTAAATCCTTGCTCATTGTCCAGAGAGGCCGGCCTCATGTCGGACGTTACATGCGGTGTGACGAAGTTCGTACAGATAACACTTCACGTGAATTCCTCGCACGATAATATGTACAACAAAGCCCAGGGCCTGGGACGAAATAGGAAACCGATAATCACTCAGTGTACACGCAAACTAGCAAGTCTTAGAGTTGTCAATGTGGTCACAACACCCAATGAGAAAGCCACGAGGAGCCTGCCGTCGAAAAGCTTGATTGATGGCGGCGCTGCTGCTGCAACCAGGACAGTCTGGGCTTGTGGCCGGGGCGCATTACGGTTGTAAGAATTCTTGACAGCCAGGGGCGTGTTGTGCGCTTGCTCCAGGGCTGGGAGACCATCGAAACTAAGAGTATTTTCGGCAGTCCACCACGCCTTGATACCATTTGGTGCCTTTTCTGTGGGAGATACTTGTGCCTCCACCCCCTCCAGGTTATCACAGAACCGCTCGAGTTGTGAGCGCTGACCAATGAATTTATATTGAGGTATGCCAAAGCCACAGGACTGGACATGTTTGGAGCGAGCGTTAAAGACGACGTGTGTGCAAGGGCGGGAACGGTGCACTCACCGTAGCGACCTTGTGGACGTCGATGACGATCGCTGCACGCGAACCTGCCTTGCGGGCCGCGGGAGGGATGAGCGCATCGTATTCAGGCGTGCCAAACTCGTGAACAGTGCCTGCATCACATCATTGGAGGTGGGCCCGACATGAACACTCTGAAGAGCGATGTGTGCACGCAGTAGGACGTGTACATACCTGTTCCCCACATTCTGAAGATCCGTGGTGCGCCCTCAAAGGCATGGAACATGATTGTGATCCTAGCATTTCCGGGCTCACGCATGTGCGCAACGGTCTCGATACCTAGTAAGCTTGTGTCAGTCATAGACAGGGATAGAGCCATAAGTAATCGGGCGTAATGGGCGGAGGGACTCACCGCTACCAGTCATGTCCTCATACCAAACACGGTTCTTATTTAGTATATGAAAACTATCAATGCATCCCTTGGGGGAGAGGTTGACATGCCCGTTGAGGGCGGCGGTGGCGACCCAAAACATCTTTTGCTTCGCGATCCATTCAAGATGTTTGTCTGGGATCTCGTCGTAGAAGATGGCCATTCTGCAGTATGATATACGTCGTGGTAGGGAGAGAAAAAACGAAAGAGATAAGGAGAAGTGGTGAGCTAAGAACAATCGGTGCGGGTAAGCGTACACCTGGATATGGGTGGTGGGGTAACTTTGTTTTCGGACCGGGCGGGGCGTTGCCACGTGACCGATTTGAGGTGCTGTAAGATTTGTTGGGTTTAAAATTTATTTAAACGAATCTAATTGGTCGACGCCGCACATCCGCCTTATATAGACTCAATATCAACTCGGATCCCTCTTCGTCGTCGTTCGACTCGTTCGACGAATTGCTCGATAAGTGGTGGACTCGGTGTTGTCTCTCCGTTTCAATGGTTGGTGACGTGATGCTAATCGGTTGGGGGGCTGGTGGGTCATCTCCGCAGGAATAGGAAGTGAGTTTTGTACAGACGACCTGGCTTGTCTCCTTTGCCTTTTTTGTTGACAATATGCTACACTTCATGAGACTACAAGCGAATAATATGGGTAAGGTCGATACTCGAACTAATGTCCAATGTCGTGCTGATCCGTTGAGTTGTAGCCATCATGTTGTCTCGCTTCAAGATTGGGTATTCTGCCATCCGACAAGCCCTTCTTGACCTCGACGATTCTACACTATTGATATATGACCTAAAGGCGATCAGTAAACAACTACCGACCACCCAGGAAGTTCGTAAATCTCTCCTCACATTTTATAGTTCGTTTGACCAATGTTCGTTGCCCCAGATGTCACGAATCAAAGATTTTGGGGATGTCACAAAGCTTGCAAAGGCTGACCGGTTCATCCATGAGGTCGATACCCACCTTTCAGTGTGACGGGACAGTCGACCGAGCTGGACCTGGAAGAAATCCGCCCTGACCTGAAGACCGTACGAGACGCTCATCGAGAACTCCGAACTTCCCGAATATTCAAGAGAACGTCACAGGTGACGTGTGTGTAAACCCGTATTCACATGTTTGTAACCTCTTGCTAGTCTGCGATCGCACTCAGTCTCATCCTTGTCTCGTTTTAACTGGGAACGTTCGACACCATCACCGGGACGTTTACTGTCCTCAACCCTTTGGGTTCGACCGGCGCTGCCGCTGCCGCCTGGGTTGGTATCGACGGTCCTAATTGCCCAGCTACCCTCCAGATCGGTGTTGACTTCATCGTTGAAAGCGGTCAACCAACGTATGGTGGTAGGGTGGCATTGAACCATGTATTCACACTTATCTCACTGTTCCTTGCATGAAGAGCCTGGTACGAGTGGTACCCCGCTAATGCTAACTCTTTCTCAGGCATCAGTATCTCTGCTGGAGATATCATCAGTCTCACTGTCATCGCCTGGACCGCGACTTCTGGCAATGTAACGATCGGAAATATCAGTAATGACCAGGTTGTGACTGAGATTCTTACCTCCCCTACCCTCTTTGCGGTCGGAGTGCGGGGTGGATGGTTGAGGATTACGCTGTTAATGATAGCCCTATCCCCCTCGCCGACTTTGGTACAATCACGTTTACGAACGCCGTGGCCACTGGGCCGACGTTGACCTTTTACCCCTCTGGCGCCACCATCTTTGTCATGTCGCAGAACCGAGTTCTGACCTCTGTCTCAATAGGCAGATCGACCGTCACAATTCAGTGCGTGTAATTTAGGGAATTAGCTGCGTGATTTATTCGTTGGGGGATATGGTTTAGCACTTGATGAAACACATGAAAATTGTATATTATAACTATCTTAGTGCCATGAGTTGTTTCTGATTGCCGACAAATCTAGGCCATGGGGACCAATTACGTACATAGATCATCGGTGTTTTCCTGACGAAAACAAGTGAACTATCGCAAACAATGATGTTGAATTGCTATTTAGTATTCGCCGAGTGTGGCTATCGTTGAGGGTCGTCCGTGACGGCTACAGCGCTACAGACGCAATATAATAATATGCGCATCGATGCGGGCGGACCCTGTCATGCGCAAAAAAAAACCAGCAATACAACTACAACTCAAATTGACATACTGCCGTCGGGTGATAGGCAGAGGCTTCTCGCAGGGAACGAGCATTGAATGTACGAATCCGGAATGGTGACCGACGTAGCCCCTCTCCATCAGGAATCCACCCTGAACTCGAGCACCGCAGACTCGGCAAGATCATACACCCTTTCCAACCGCAGGCCAGCTGCGGCCCTGTAAAAGTACGTCGTCAGCGATGCTGAACCAAAGCAGGAATGAGTCATGAAAACGTGAAGCCAACAACCCACCCCAACGCAATCGATTCATTCAGCGTCCTCTCCTTCGCATTATGTACAAACCACATGTTCAGGTCCTGTTGATACATCCGGTTGTTCCCGTTCCCAAAATTGGGCAACAGTGGTTCGGGTGCAACATCGGCACCAAACGACTTCGCGTTAGTGTCGCGGCTGGCAGGGGTCAGCACGTAGTCGTCTGTTTGCAGCCCAGTAAATTAGATATGTCAGGTCGAATAGGCGGATCAGCGTGTAAAGAACAGTAGGGAATGCAGGGGCGTACGGATCAGCAAGCGACTATGAGGAGCCATAGCATTTCTCACGTTCCTCATGATAATTGCAGCCTCGGCATCAGGCCAGTCGTGAATGATGTTACGGAGCTAAATAAACGTGAAAACCAAAATCCTTCCGATCTGATGGAAACCAAGAGAACAACACATACATAGTACGCGTCTTGGCCCTTGACAGGAGATTCTTCGAAGAAATTGAGAGGAACGAGTTCGACCCGTTTGTTTTGCAGTGCCTCAGGTGCGTCCTTAACCCAGATCTATGCATGCAACAGAATTAGCTCTGCGTAGTCGTCACATGGGCGTGAGATGCCCAGACGGGCTGATTGAAAGACAAAAACACATGTCCTCACATCTTTGGCCTGAACCAGAACCTCGGGCAAGTCTTGATTAATAATTTTCAGGTGTGGGTACATTTTCGCAAGAGGCAGAGAAACCGTCCCGAAGCTAGCGCCGACATCGCAAACACTCTTCACTTCATTCCACGGATAGTCTGTGAATCGACGATATTGACGGCCAAGAGGAGAACAAGGAAACTGTCCACTTACGGTGCAAAACAGAGAGAGAGCCCATGATATAGTTGATTCCGATCATAGAACGGTGATAGTTCTATAAGTATATGGGACGCTGGTCCATAAATAATAACTAAACCTCTTACTTCGCGTCTCTCGGCCTGAACATATCAGAAGGTCAACAAACGGACACCGGGCCCGAAACGATAGAATATCATCAAGAGGAGTTGACTTACGTCCTGCTTCATCCAATCAAACCAACCGCCCTTGAAACCCTTGCGATTGATTGCATAGATAACGGGTGCCTTCTCCGGATCATAACTTGTCGCATACTCTGGTTCTGTCAACGTTTCGTACAGTACAACTGCACCTTGGGAGACATCCTCCGCTTCGATACGCGAGAGAGCGCCGGGGTCGGAACTCGAGAGTGTGACAAGTGAGATACGGTTGTTGACAAAAATGTTTGGCTCGACTGGGGTTGGAGATGAGTTGCGAGGTATGAGATATGAGTGCGCTAGGCGGGAATAAAAAGTACATTACCTTCAGTGAAGCACCCCTTGGTCGCAAGGAGACGAAGCACGCGGGCGAGTTTTCCCTTCTCCAAGTTGACCAGCTTGGCAAGCTCATCGACATGGAGACCCTTTGGATACTTCTCCAGTGCATCCGCGACCTTTGCACGAAGAACGACGCCCACACATGCCCATTCGAAAGACATTGCAAACTTTGATGGTGTAAAGACCGCTCAGTCATTCCCTCCGTCGAAATTTCTCGGATACGCGACTCACATTCTGAAGAGTATGCTGAGGTGGTGCCAATGATGCACATAGCTGCTGGCAGGCACCCTCGAGTAGTCTCACAGCTTTCTTTAGCGCCACGGTATCAATTGCGAAATCAATGGGGTGGTACGTCTTCGAGTGGATCGTAGGGACCTCGTTACCACCTTTCTTGTACTCGGCGATGGCTTGGCGGGCCGACGTGTTGATTATGTCGAGGAGGGCTTCGAGCTGGGCTTCCGCTGACATTGCTCAGTCCGATCAAGTGGGAGCAGGTGGAAGAGAGGGTAATTGATGGCATCACGAAGTGCACCGTTCCCCAGACTTTAAGTCCTAGTCTGATAAACCAGCCGAGGCTTTGTAAACCCGCTGTCCTAATGGAGCATATCACCAATCGACATGCGAAAATTCGGGAACAAAATGGGACATCCGAGTTGATGGCCCTAGTGACGCGACCAAGCGGAGCACTCGAATCTGGATGAATATGTTGAACTCCCAGGGATGGGAAGGGGAACCAGTGGTTAGCGAAGAGACCACACATCACTTGTCTTGATTCGTTGATTTCGTCTCACAGGAAGGAACTCTGTAGGCGTGGATGGGAGCAGCTAAGGGAAAATAGTCCGAATTTACCTCGACTTGAATTGACCCCGAAACCCCATTCGTGGGTTTGGATAACGGAATCTCCTTCACCCCGATATGGCAGTTTGTTTTGCTGAAGTGCCACTTTTTCGCTAATGGCTTGTTGCAAGAGTACCTAGTGTAACACCTAGTGAAGAAAGTTGAGTGCTTGTTGGTTGCAATTGTATTAGAACCTGGATTGAGGGTGTGAATTATACATCCGCACATGATGGCGGCAGTGACATGGCTCGGAACATGGGTAGATTGAAAGCCCACACATCTTATCAATCTGTCAACAAAACACGGGCGCACGCTCATCCCCTCGACATCAAAGACAATCAATACTCGTTGATTCTCTAAATCAACGTATGACGGGAAAAGTCACGCAGATCATGATACTCCAGTTTTATTTTATTGGAAGTTTATTAAAAGGTGACACCGGCACTACAAGCTCGCCATGCACCAAGGAGTTACTAAGATAGAAAATGACAAGCTTAGTTGACGCCAAGGACGACGTTGAGTCCACCGACAATGGAAAGGAGGAGCTCAACAACACCGCACACGAGAGAGATAACAGGACCAAGGACGCCCGAGAGGGAAGCATCGACAAAGATCTTGAGGCACCCCACAAGGATAGTGACGGCGTTCCTTCACAATTGATGTCAGTCCAAATTATTGTCGATGCGATAGCAACAACATACAGCAGATTGCAGATCACAGTCTGGATTGTACCAACAGCATCTGCACCAAGGTAGATAACGATCTCAACCAGGGTGTTCAAAACCGCGAAGACGAGCTAAAAATAAGTGAACATTTAAGCTGTGGGATTGAAGATCGGATTCAAATCACTTACAGTCAAAAGACCGTAGATGGTCGCGCAAAGACTGGTAAGGTCAAGGCCAGTCAAATCGACCTCGGCAGCGGCCTGGAGTTGAGCAACACAGGTCGACACGACAGCGTTGATTTGGATCACAACACCAGAAACAGCATCGGGAGTGCAGGAATCGCCTTTCAGGCCCGCTATACACCTGGTGAGCGACATTGAGCGGCAACACAATAGGCGAGAACGTACTCAGTTGCCCACTTAGAGGCTGGATGTAAGTGGTCGCATTGGCGATGATGGAGATCACGGGTTGAAGAACAGCGTCATTGCCATTCCCACCCGCTGGGGAGACACAAGAGGTGTCGGCGGGGGCGGGGGAGGGTGCAGCAACAGCAAAGCTGGCGGCGGCCAAGAGGAAAGCAGGGATAAAAGAGAGGACACGCATTGTGAACGAGTTGTAAAGAGTGGTGGTGTCGAAAGACTGGAGTGGACAGATGAAGACGAGACGGAACTCTTGGGAAGAGAAGATCAGTCTAGGTGTGGCTTTTATATACCTCAGGGAGTCCCGAACTCCGATATGGCGCTGGGTCACCCTGGCGGTGACTACGAAGACATAATGACGAAGCTGACATTTGCAACTTGGGAGTCACATCACAATCACAATCATTTGAATGGACTGACCTGGGTGGGCTTGAGTGCATCCCGGCTATTTGATCGGCAACTGAATAAAACACGTCAATAAGTTGGCTTTTACAGGCTGAAGAAGTGCCAGCAGGCAAGTCAGAAGACGGTCATCGTGCCATCAAGCTCCACAATTCTCGGTGAGAAGAGACGGCTCACGCTTACCTTTGGAGTTTGGACCGACACCGATCAGTGACAAGTTGTAGGCGTTAACGTACTCTCACGTGACTGAGCCTCGAACGCGTCCTGCCTTTCACCTCTTGCATCGAGGTGGGTTTCTTCGGAAATTTTTGCTGGATTGATTCTGGAGGACCATAATGACGGTTTATTACTTGTAAGACAACCTTCGAGCTCTGGCAGCGTTGTTTGCGCTTGTTAATTTCTACAGTCCCCGACGGAAGAAGGTTCAAAGGTGCGCCTCCGACGAAGTCGGTGACCGGCGCGCTGGAAAGTTCCAAACGAGACTACCCTTCAAACAGAGATGAGGGAGAGCTAGCCAACATGCACAACTACCATACTCTCAGCTCATACTCGGTACTGGTTCGGCCGCGAAACTCAAGCCTACAGCAATTCTGACGGGTGCAAATGTTTGGAGAATCTGGGGCTTGAATAACTGCTTGAAGGGCTAGTTACCGTGACGGGAACTCTTACAAGTTCGGCCATAACATTTATACGTTGATCACATTGAACGTATGAGCTGTTTGGAGGTGCTCAAAAGCTCACTCTGTCCGTGCCCTTATCTTCAGGTTGGCGCTCGCGTGCTTCGCAGGAGCTCGGTGACGCTTACTCTCGTCTATCGCAGAGTTTTCAGCCTCCCTTCAGGTGGTATCTATCTATCGCACAATCTGTAAGCAGAGTTACTTCGCTTCCCACAAGATATTCTCGCCCACTTGGCAATTTATAAGCCGACTGGTTCAAGTTGCCCGAACCAAATGGTAAGCGAGCATATTAATATTCCTGACAACTGACAAGTCGCATGACCCCAGGCATATATATACAGGAGGACGCAGCGTCTGAGCAGGTATTAACCCACGGAACACTTTTCTCCATCGATCATGTCGTCGAACAACTATGCGACAACTGGCTCCCTCAAGTACTTCCTTCCCCCTACCGATGGTTCTCGGCCTTATAGCAACATCAATGCCGACAGCGTCACAGGCAAACATGGTCACAACTGGGTTGAAGATCACTATGTTGTCGACATCGAGAACGTCCGCGGCTCGGCAGACGAATACAAGCTTGACAATGCTGGTTTCCAGTTCGGAAAGGAGGCTTCGAAGCACACTCGCTTTCTGGACGATAAAGAGATCGAAGCAGAGTACTACCCCGAATGTGTCGAACTTATCAAAAAGCTCACCGGGGCGAGCAGCATCGTTATCTTTGACCACAGTAGGTTTGCCATTGTATCTCGTCTCTCTGATGGTGCCGTTAACTACATGGATGTTAGCGATCCGCCGCCGCCGACCTGACCAGGCAGATGACAGTCCCCAGACGCGTCAGCCTGTCACTCTTGTGCACGTAGACCAGACAACTGCTTCATCCATTGCCCGTGTTCACCGCCACCTTCCCCCTTCCGATGCACCCGCGTTGCTCAAACGGCGTTTTCAGATTATCAACCTGTGGCGTCCTATCTCACACGCTGCACTTGAGTGGCCGCTCGCACTGTGCGACTTCCGTAGCGTTGACGTGAAGAAGGATATGATGTCCGTTGCGCTTGTTTACCCAGATCGAGAGGGAGAGACATATGGCGTCAAGTATAACGAGGCACACAAATGGAAATACATGAGGGGAATGGAGCCAGATGAATTTGTTTTGATTAAATGGTATGTATCTCTCCGCGGCTTGGTAGGAGGAGGTTGTGACAAAGAGACGTTTAGCTTCGATTCCGTGCAAGATGGAAGTGTGGCTATTCTTGCTCCCCACACTGCGTTCCAGGACCCGAATAGCCCCGAGGGAGCGCCTCTTAGAGAGTCCATTGAGATCAGGGCGCTAGTTTTCTATGACTATTAGCATTCTTAGAAGGAATTTGATAAGATGATATTCTTGTATGTATATCCGATACGATAGCGAGATTCATCGCGCGCTTGGTTTGAACCATGTCGTACATCGCGGCTCGTCTGATCCATGCAACTTTCTAGTTCAGACCCTATTCATCGTACCTTGACACCACTCTGGAGGACAACGAAACGTTGTCTGGAAATGCGGTTCCTGGAAGATCCACCTACTTCTTACTCCTTTCACGTCTCTGCGCAACTATCGATGCCGATCTCATCACTAATCCCAGATGAACGCGCTGTCTTCATCGAGATCGCCGCGGAAGCGAGCGGCGAAGCACACCACGACGACGGTGCCGCATCAAGGAATCCATGATGGCCGTCAACCTCTCGGGTGACATGTAGTCCGCCGATAATTCTATCCATAGAAATCGACGTAACACCGCCAAGCGAGGAGTCGCATCGCATCGTTTCCCAGCTGGTAAAGAGCAAGGAGGAAATTTCACAATGTCTCCACACTCATCCAACCTGTCGATGACGGTGAATGTCTGTCGACTGGATTGCTTCCTGACATGCAAGACAGAGTGTACCGGGCGAGTGTCATGTTTGAGCATTGCGGATCCTCTGTCCTTCCCCGAAATCAAGCCATCGACCAGTGTAGTAGGACCCCCCCCTCCCGTACTCTGTCGAAGTTTCCGAAAAATATGCGAGAGAAGGGGGGCGCATCGCTTCTGTGGCACTTGTCGACCGGTCGTCTCTGAAATCGCAGTAGAAAAATCCCAGGCATTCATCATCTTGTAGAGGAACCTTGAAATCCTCGATTATTGAAACACTGTCACGTTGATCAGAGTCCCAATTAATGTAAAGTATGTATGAAACGTACGCCAACATCGATTTTCCTGCACCAACTGTACGTACGCATCCGTTCCAGGCGACCGTGCTGTAAAGCCCATTGGCATACTATGGTCAGGTGTACCATATATCTACATCGCACCTCTTAGAGATAGCAGTAGTCTTTCTTGTACCCGTACGTCGTAGTCGCCCTACAGAGCTTGGTCCAGTTCGCTTGTCCGCTCGTCTCAGTGTTTCCGCCGTTTGGCCATGGCCAGTTTCCACGTGCATGGGGTTGGCGCAGCGAGACCTCGTGTTTTTCCGCGCAACCGAGAGCTTCGAGCCATCACGCGGGAGCGTGCACGCACGATGTCTTCGCCATAAGCAGAATCTGTGTACAAGAAATAATCAACATACGGTCGACTTTCTCTTCGAGCCTCTTTTTTTCCTTGTGTGTCTGACCCCGTGTGATGCCATGTACCGGAATGAACTCTGATCTGTCTCGGTGAGCTCGCGATTCCCGAAGATACAGTGACAAGTCAAGCAAATACTTGGTAGAGTCGTGTTGCGGGCACCGTGGGGGACACTCACCATACATCTGTGCCGAGCAAGAAAAGGAAATATCCTTTCCGTCTGCTGATCGAAAATGGTTACCGTTGACCTAGGCCCGGACGGATATGATCGGAGAACAAAAATCGAACTGCTGGAGGACAACTCTTTCCCCAGCGACCCGAGTCGCTCTTTGACGTCCATCTGACGCAACGTGTTCAAGCACGTCCAAGTCCCCGGCCCCAAGTTCCCAGAAATCCAGTCAGGTTGGGGACGCTTCGTCGAGGGTAGATCCACTCAGAAGTGATTTTATTCAATGAGCGTCGATTTTGGGATCGTCTTGGAAAGCAACGACGATGATCTCTGGGAAAGCGTAACCTGAGCAACAAGGACGATGCGCTGAGACGGACGCGATTTCGATGACGGTTTTCTGAGCCAACTCGGCAGAAGCGCCTCGCCTAGTGAGTGGTTTTGCTTGAAGACTTCAAACTCTCTCTCGCTTGAAGTACTCGTGTGAAGGTAGAATTGGTTACCACAAAGTCACAATTATCGTACAGGATGTAAGGGACATCATAGCAGACAGGCCCATCATCCTATTCCCTGCAAATCAGACCACAAGGCCATCCCGAACCAAAAAAAGCCTGGCGGTCATCAGCAACCCATCTAACCCTCGCTCCCTACGTCTTGGATGGCCGACTGACTTTGCTTGCGCCGCAGCATAGGGATGCTAAGACGACGAGGTAACTTGGGCACGCTCGGAATACGCTTCACTTCAGCCCCCGCAGGGTTGGGCAGAACGCTCACACTGCTAGGACTCTGCGCCAGGGTGCTCGAGGACGCGCCTGGCGAGTTGGACAGTGTCACTCTGCGCTGATGTCGGGGGATCGATGTCAACTCCGCTGAATGTCCCGTGTCTGGTGAACTCTGTTTACTCGTGTACGGACTTGTGCGAGATTTGAGGATGGTCGATTTGGGCGAATCCGCGGGGTCAGGACGACGCGGATGAGCGGACTTTATGGCGGGTGGCGGAGGTGGCGCCCGACCCGTGAAACTGAGACTTGGGCGTCGGGAGATGGCTGGCTGTCCCGCCATCGTCCTGGTGGCGACCTCGCTGCGTTCGAGCGTCGGCAAGCTAGGTAAATGCTTGAGACCTCGCCCGGTATCGCCTCGCAAAGTTGGTGGGGGAGCGAGTTCCGTCAGTGTTGCGCTAGGTGGCGGCGTCGGTAAAGGCTCGGTGATGTCCGCAATACTTGGTCTGCGACCAAACGTGGCAAATGATAATTTGCGGGTAATACTTGCGACACTCGGTCGACGAGCGCGGGATACAGGTGGACTGGCTTCTGGTATCGGCAGGGCAGCAGACTCGGTACTCGGCCAATTTTGATGACCTGGTGACACGCGAGGACTTGGCGTGGAAGGGCTGTCGCTCGATTTGAATGTCCCTCGCAGCCCTCGTCCGGTGACACGACATTCTGGCGCTTCGCCGTTCAACTCGTGGACTGTGATGCTGCTATTACTGGTGGAGCTCGGAGGTGACTTCTTCCACCATACACGCATGTGAGACGCAGAGGCGGGGACCCCGCTCTGACCATCGCTGTTGTCTCGCACCGGGGCACCTTTTACCAAGTTTTGATCTTCTCTCTGTTTCTCCGCTTTCTGCATCACGACGCTACGCACTCCCAACCCTTTGGATTTGAGCCACTTCTTAGCTGCCCCAGCACCTCTGGTTCTTGGACTTTGAAGCTCTTCATCTTTTGGCAACAGTATGCGGGATCCAAAGGTCGGTGTGCCGCAGCGAGATGACGAACGTTCAAGGACGGGGGAGGGTAACAGTGATACTGGCCGTGCCGGTAGCCGCTTAAGACGAGAAGGTTCCACGTGAGAGTGATGCACGGGCTCATCAGAGAGGACAGCGACGACCGTGGAAAGTTCGGAAGACAGGACCACAGCGTTGTAAATTGCCTGAGCATCATCCGGTAGCGTAATTGGTTCGCAAACAAGGTATGCGAATAATGAGCCTTCAGGACGGGTCATGCGCGTAACACGCCAACCTGCAGAGAGAGCCAACGCACAAAATTCGCGAAGGGTACGCTCTTTTCCGTTGAGCGAGATATGCATCTAGAAAAGGTGAGAAGCGCCGACGAAGAACGGCAAGAAAAGTATGACTTACAATGAGATCCATCCAATAAGCACTCGCGCTTGCTTTCCCTAAGTTGGATAACAAGGGTGGAGGTACAAGAGTACGTTCAGCACCATCAATATTCGCGAGTATTGAGTTGAGTGTCCATTCCTCTGCGCTGCTTCCCTCGCATGTACCGGCGTTCACGTGGTCAAGGACGTCTTCATCGACACACGCCAGCGGGAGGACATGCTCGGCAATAACTAACCGTGTCTCCGGATTTGACGCAACTCGGAGGTTGATTAAGATGCGTCGTGCAAGCTCGTCCGGCCAGTCGTGGAGAATAACACGCAAAATGTATACCGCGGGATGTCTAGTCAGGTGAGGAGGCTCGAAATGCGGCTGCGGTTCGAAGAAGTCCTGATCTGTGTCGAATACCGGAGACATTAGTCTGACAGCCCCGCGCTTAGAACACGAAGGCGCATATACGCACCTTGAAATACGATCTGGCCGCTCTCAAGCATCTCAGGGCACTTGGAGCGCCATGCCTCGATGCCGAGGGCGGTGACTACAGGTCTATCCTGCACAACGAAGCGGAGGTTCGCATCATTCTTAGCTGCAGTGTTATGTTGAGGTTCATCGCTGGACATGAGTGAAGGATCGCTTGGAAGCTTGCTGCGGCGAGGAGCCGCAGCGGAGGTAGGTTGTAATTCCTCGTGATAAGGATCGTCCTGCTTCTTGGCGGAATCACCCCGAGGGTCGTTAAGGGCGCGAGCGAGAGTCATTGTGGTGCTTCCTATTCCGCCCCCAACATCGACTATAGTAGAACCTTTTGGAAGGCAATACCAGTCGAATGCTAGTAACGAGGTCGACTATCAAATCGATTCATGCATGAAGCATATGTCAAGAACTTACCACTCAGAATTGCCTTAGGTGCCTCCCACCAAGTCGTTGCCACCATTGCCTTTGAGAAACGATCATGTCTAAACGACTTTCGTGGCACACAGTTGGGTGCATAACTGGGTACGTCGAGCTGCACGTCACTGCGCATCGGGGTACGTATGCAGGCCGCTCGGCCTGTTCCTCCAAGCGGATCTTTACCTCCGTTCTCCAGCCATTCGAAGAGTGGCGCGTCGGTGCGGAAAGCTAGATTGAATGCAAGGAGCTTCTCCGGTTTAGCTGCGTGTCCAGAACGCAGACATTCCTTCTCCATTTGTGTTGAAGCTTCGGCCAGGTTCTGGCAAGGAGAAAGAGGCGCCGAGGGCTCAACCGCAAGCGGTTGGGAGGACAATGGGACAGCCGTTGGAAGCGAGTACGATTTGGCGTTTTCCGGTGATTCTGCTGACGGAAGTGAGCAGGAAGGGGGTTGAACATCCTCATCCACTGGGTACACGAGGTGTGTGAGGACGCTTGAGGAACGCGTGGTGTCAGCACAAGGGGCGGGATCATTTATTACATAGCTAGAGGTTGATGGAATCGTGGTTGCATCGGATGACACTGCGTCGGTAGGGAAAGATGGGTTTGGAGTGGATGACAATATTGGAAGCTGAACACCAGTAAATGCTTCGGTGAGGTAAGCAGATGATTTGAAGAGTTCATCAGTGCTGATAACGAGACAAGATTCGTCAACATTCGCTCGTAGGAAGCAGATCCACCAAGGCGCATACACGCTGCTAGAGGTAACTTACATTAACGCGACAAACGCAGGTATTCCACCAGTATCATCGTACTTGGTCTCCGGGCTACACCGAGTCAGATCCCGATCAAACGAATACCCAAGAAGCGGAACACCAACTTTGAGAACACGGCCTTGACACTTTTTCCACTGTCGAGAAGGCTTGCCACTCTGGTGAGTGAAAATGTATCTGGAGCTGTCTCTCGGAAGATATGATGTGTCGAGAGCAGTCTGAGGACATGCACTGCTCAACAATAGTGTTAGGATTCGTAGAGATGGGGGAAAATGGACATCAGCCCGATTCGTTGAAAACTTGCCTAGGTCACTGGAATCAACATAATTGTTACCCGCATAGAAGCATATCACGTCAGTGATGTCGGTAACGTGTAAACCTTTTTTTGAGAAGAAGGCAATTGATGCCGCGGAAAAAAAAACCACGTAGCATCATGAAGAGATCGATACCAGGAAGAATAGACATACCGATGCCTTTGTGTGCGCGAGAGCCCGGGATCCACTCCATTCCGGCCGCCGGGGTCTGAACGTCAACGGCGTCACGTGTCAACGTGGTCGAAACTGGTCCACTCGCTCCAAGACCCAGGTCTACCTTGGTACCAGAAAGTGGAACTATGGGCTCCTGTCCACTGGCGAGACAACGCTGTCTGTTCTCTTCAGCTTCCCGAAGAATTTCCGCTACGTGAAGGTGTTCAACAAGGCGCATGCATGCTGGGAGGTTGAACTAATGCAAATGAAAATGGTGATTTTGATTATACAAGACGCATATATGCATCCGAAATGATCAGTGCCAAAGAGGCGTCGCATAAATCTGAAGGTACACACGCTCATTATTGCATCGCAGAGGGATAAGAACGGCTTGTGGACGATATTCGACATTTGTCCGCATGCAGCGACGATCCTGGAAGCGGCGGCTGCGGCATCCGGGTGGAGCGCGAGCTGCTCGCTGGGTGAGTTGGAGACCAGAGGCAAGTCCGGAGAGGGATAGTCCATAAATGTAACGCCCGTGTCGGTATGTGGAAGGGAACGTATGAGAGAAGGAAATGTGGCCGAGAGGGGCGTTGGAGGGAAAGAGGCAGGAGGGGTGGCGGGGAACGGAGACGTGACTGGGGAGGGAACTGGGGAACTAGGGTAAACGGGGGAGGAGCATTGCGAGACAGGAGAGGGAGGGGGGTCAGGCAAGTTATTTTGCGAAAAGACGCGCTGTATTTCATCCAAGGCGTCGGCGATGACGAGATGGAGGGCTCTGAGCGTCGCGAACGTCGGCGTCGGCGATGCCATGGGCGACGTGTGACGACAACGAGGGGGAGAAGAAAGCGGACGTGACGATCAGAATGGGGGCGTGCAAATTATAGCAGCCTTTAAAGCGATTGAACGAGTTTGGACGTTATGCCCTCACGTCAACGCGGCTTACAGGTCCCCGGTCTTTCAGGCGGCATCGTTTATCCTGCTAGCTAACCCTCGAAATAGTCACATCATTTTCCGGATGCACTCACCGTGATATGGGTGGGCAGAGCCGGAATCCATATAAGTGTCAGAACCTTACCGATCTAGAGAAGTGATAGTTCGGGGAGAAGGAACGGTAGCACGATCCGGTCGGACCGTGCACAGTCATCATATAGAGAGCAGTCCCACTACGCAATTCATATGAACTGCGACTACTCCTGCGATACGACCACTGGCGCCAAAACAAAACATTGTGAGCTGCTCGAGGGCTTGTACTCGTCACTTGCTAAAGGGTGCACGTTCGAATATGGCCATATGCGTGCACCCGTGCGAGTTGTAATGATGATTGGCCTGGACTCAACACGAGAAGCCACCAAAGAAGACGACGATCCTGACATGACACGGAGCAAGCCGCGGTCGAACACGCATGACGTGCGGCAAATTCACTCGGCAAACCCCGAAGCGGAGGCATGAACGACTCTAAGAAGGAGAAGCTGCCAAGTACTCGGTAGACTCAAAAGCTTCTACTCCCCAAACACGTCCATAAACTCCGGACCGAATCCCGACACCAAAAAATGAATGAAATGCCAGGACCGTGGAGTGAACACGGGGATTCCAGAAATCCATCGAGTTTACATACTTAGCTTTCGGAAACCCTAGTCTGTTGCTCCCCAGAGATCGGATGCCCACTTATTAATTAATAAACAACACCGATAGGAGCGACCTGCGCTAGATTGGTGCCCGATAGCACCCTGGAGCTCGTGACCGAGTCGAACATGTAATCGGGGAATGGCTTGTCTATAGTATCTGAAGTCGAATCACTTCAGCAGCGCGCCGATCAAGACCTCGACGCGAACTCCATATGGGACGGGTACAGCCTCTCCCAATCTGAGCCTAAGACACCAACCCCGAGGCAGTTATCAACTACTCGACCTATCGTCAAGAAATCCCGCAGTTAATCTAACATGGCTAAAGACATGGACCTTCATATCCGACACATCACCAGCTGCATCCAATGAAAGGGTATCCAAAGCCCGGCGGACTCATTAACACCTTCCTAACCTCACCCTGCCCGGGCCATCTGCATCAGGAATAACGCGGCGATGGAACCAACACTTTGTAATATCACTTCTCTAAGCCGCCTGAAAATTCAACTGAACTTTTGCACCCCTCCAACGATTAAGTGCCCCTGGTACCATATCGGCGTCCTAATAAAATTTTACCACTAAGGAAAGCGCCAATTTCACAAAGATATGCACTTGCCAAGAAAAGAAAAGAACTCGACGCGATCGAGTGTGAGGTCACGTGCCACAGAAATTAGAGCAGCTGGGGCAAAGAGCCATCGAAAAATACTCCAGTAGGCCTGCTGCAGATCCACACCACTCTCAGTTGTCGAGTGTTCGAGTACAATGCCGACTGTTCAAAAAAGCACAAAGAAAAGACCTGCGTCATCTCAAGATGGCCCAAAAGCTAAGAAAGCGCATATCTCAAAGCAGGCGACATCCAAAGACGGCGATGAAACCGTCAAGAAGCGGAGGCAGCCCGTGACACTCCCGGTCAAAGAGATAGATGAAGAAGACTCTGATGCAGAATTCGGCGACCTGGAGAGTGGAGAGGAGAACGCAGAAGAAAGGGATGAAATGGATGTGGACAATGGACTGTCAAGAGATCCAAACGGTCTGCTCCCCAGCGCACTCACAGTTCTTATCGTTCTAATGCAGAGCATAAATTAGTCGCTAGGGAATCACATAAGGTCCAGCGCGTGCTACAAGAACAACGAAAAGCCGCCAAGCCTCACTCTCAACTAATCGCCAATGCCAAACGTGTTTGGTCTCTGGCTCGTCAGAAAAACATCTCCTCAAAAGAACGCCAGAAGCACGTCCGAGAGCTGATGGACACCGTGATGGGAAAAGTAAAAGACATTGTACTCAAGCACGATGCTAGCAGGATCATCCAGACTATTGTTAGGTATGGAGGTCAGAGGGAAAGAGATCAGGTCGCTGGAGAGCTCAAGGGGCACTATAAGGAGCTTGCTCAGAGCAAGTACTCCAAGGTGAGTATCTCTGCCCAAGCCTCATTGTTATACTCGAACTTTGCCTCCAAGTTCCTGGTTACGAAACTTATCAGGTTTTGTCCGGCGCACCGCGTTTCGATCTTGCTAGAGTTCCAGCCACATGTTCTCAAACTCTTGCTACATCGAGAAGCTTCGAGTGTGCTCGCTGACGCATTTGAACTGTATGCGAATGCTTACGAGCGCTCGATTCTACTGCGAGATTTCTATGGGAAGGAGGCTGCACTCTTTTCCACTAGTCGAGGAACGGCTCAAGATATCGAAACCGCAAAGAAGGGACTTCGCGGCCTGCTTGATGGAGTCGAGGGTGACAGGCGCAAGCGCTTACTCGCTGCTCTGAAAGAAAACCTAACAACAATGTAGGTACAGCCGTCTTCGCGCCAGTGCTTGGATTTTAACACTGCGCAGATTCAATAACCCTGACAAAGGAGCCATTACACATGCCATTGTGCATCGCGCACTGTGGGAATTACTAACTGCTGTCGATGGCATCGAAGAATCGGAACAAGAAAAACTGCGCAGAGAAATTTTCGAAAGGTTAATTGTTGAGCTTATACGCGTGGTGCAGCACTCTAACAATTATGCAAGTTGCCAAGATGTTCTAGCCGAGATGGTGCACACAAAGGATGGCAGTAGGGTCGTCCGTGAATTCATCGCGTATGGGACGGCAAAGGTCAGTTTCCTAGTCTGTATAATTTTGCACGCCAAACATACATACTGTTTCAGGACCGGAAACACATCATAAAAGTGGTAAAGCCCCACATTGAACGA
This sequence comes from Boletus bicolor, assembly GCA_003316205.1. Classification (NCBI taxonomy): domain Eukaryota; kingdom Fungi; phylum Basidiomycota; class Agaricomycetes; order Boletales; family Boletaceae; genus Boletus; species Boletus bicolor. Next base: position 25,002 of record QFEM01008724.1, read on the forward strand.
ATGTGTACTGACGACGAAGCCCAACTGGTGCTATTTACGGCACTCGACGTTATCGAGTATGATCTTTGTTTCGTTTTCGTTCGCATCTTGTTAATACAGTTCACCAGCGACACAAAACTCACTGCGAAATCTCTTGTTTCTGACATCACATCGCATACTTCCTCACTCGCAACGAGTCCCCAAGGCAGACGCTCACTTCTCCATCTCATAATACCACGCTCACGACGGCATTTCACTCCCGCGCAAATTGCTGTGATAGCAGAAACAGACGGCATACGCGCGAAGACAAGCAAAAAAGACAGCGCAATCAGGGAGAGTGAGATACGGAAAGCCGCTAGCGAGGGACTTCTCCTGTTCGTGGCGGAGAACGGTGCGGAAACAGCGAGAGATCCCGGTGGAAGCTTGCTCGTACTGGAGGTCATGCTGTATTCAGAAGGAGGTCGAGTTTCTTTTCTTGCTTCACTCCAACGTTTATGCGGAATCCTAACACTCCCGCAGACAAGTCGTCCGCGATGAAAACCCTCGCAGAGGCTCTCGCATCTCCTTACCCTTCGGAAGATCCTGCACGATTGCATCCGATCGATCTCCCCCACACCTCTCGCATGTACAAAAGTCTACTCCAGGGTGGACATTTCTCTCACTCGGAACGGTCTGTTCTGCGCTCGCCCATGTTCTCACCATCAGAATTTGCATCGGAATTTCTCTCGACTGTCGGGAGAGATACGACAATCGCGATCGCTCAGGGTGATGGCGCCTTCGTCGTCGCCGAGCTCTTGGAGCGGATACGTGACGAGGGCAGCGACGAGCAGAAGATGAGGGTAAGAGGCTGGTTCAACGACTCTTTCGTGGCTCGGATGAAGGACAGTGATGCGAAGGGTAGGCATGTTCTAGTAGAGAAGATCAAGGCTCTATTATAAGTCTGGTATCGAGGTCAGTTTATATCAAAAGCCCCGCTACGGTGGAGGGCATACCCCTGCTTAACGCTATGATAACTACGTCGAGGCACGGAAGGATTTGTTCGTTTACTCAGCCATGATAAGAACTTGCACGGTATGTATACATATCGTTGGCGAGTCAACAGACTGCTGATCCCGCGAGTGCTCGAAAACACCGGGCGACAATTCGCACAAGCCTTGACAAGTCACTGAGCACATGATGGAAAGGCACTGATCCCAGTGAAGTTTTCTGTTTTCGGAACGACTGTCAGACTAAGTTGACTCCACCTCCTCCAGGGGATATTCTGCTCCGTGAATCACTAAGCGGATAAGCCATTGGAATTCATCATTTTAAGTGACTTGGATTGGCACCATAGATTGTGTGGCTGGTTTCTTCTTTCTTTGCCAAGTACCATCCAGTTGTGACTGCAGATGAAACTCGCCGTACGGGGCCCCGACCGCCCCGCGCGGCCGGAGAGTGGTAACTAATCCGACGGCCCAGTATATCGCACGTCCTTCACTATGCTATGAGAGGTCACCTGAGAGCTGAAAAGAGGTCCGGGTCAGCACGATTTTTTTTTCCGACATTTCCGTGTACTCTCGATCTGTCACCTATCGAGTAGTTGACTGAAGTGAGCTGAAATATCAAAGGTGAGACTGACCGGCTGTGTCATCTATGCTGCCTGATACCCTCTTCGAACATGGACCGTTCCACACGGAGATTGAGACATTGATCGGCAATGTCGTCTCGGTGCGCGGCCGCGGCCGCCAGCGTACAGATCCTTACTCCCCGGATCCAAGTGGCGCACGAATATTGTGCTAGTAGAAGGGTTGTGTCGCGTTCGAGAAAGCAATTCGATTGGAAGACCCTCGCGTCTGCCTTGTTCGCAGAGAATGGTTAAAGGGAAGGGAGGAAGCTTGCTAGAGACTGCAGAGAACTTATACAAGACCGGTTCGATCTATACTTGTCACTGGTGATTCTTCCGGAGATTTTGTTCAGTCCTGAAAAAAAAAAGAACAGTACTTCGATGAAGAGAAATGAGCGACGTTATGTGGAGAAGACTTGTCGAGCCTCGGCTCAGCGAGTGTGAACGCCATACCATCAATCAAGACGGTCGGCCACTCAATTTGATTGGTCGTCGTAATCCCAAAAACATTCTCTGCGATTCGTTCTGGTCCTAGAATAAATATTTTTGGTCTACCACTGTGCGCATCTCGGATGCTATGTGTAGTTGACTTTCAGACTGGGTGGTGTGTGACCGGCGGATGACATGAGAAAGGCTCATAGCGCTCATGCCCGATCACCGTGTCGTAAAGTGGTCTTAAAAGTCCATTTGAGTCTTTGTGGGTGTTTTACCTTCGTCCTGATACGTAGCTGACATGGGCACTGCGCGCCAATGAGTTGTTGGCATCACTGAAAGTACATCGTCTTCCGAGTCGACATCGAGATTAGTGTTCCTACCGTCGCGGAGTTACACCACGCATGTTCGCGCTAATTTTGAGCACTTCGGTGTGCTCATAATGCATTAGTGGCATACGCTACACGGCCCGCAAAGCCACTTATATTTAGTAGTATGGACTACAAGCATATCGACTATATAACCTTGACAATAGGTATTATGGATGCAAGTAACCAAGCTCATACCATATACTAGACTTGGCGTGGTTGACCGCTCTCGCCAATTTGGACGGAACTTCGAAATCTTGCGGGACCATCGTCGGTGCCGGACCCAACATCGATCATCCTTCCTTCGCGGCCCCGATTCTCTCCAAGACTACCCAAGACATCTAGATCCTTATCAAGTTCCAGGTTTCCATAAACATGCCACTTGGGTGCACTTTGTCCACCAAAAGTACAAAGACCATCCTTGAACCTCGGCTGGACCTTGGTAAGTACAGTTCCCTCCGGGAAGTACTTGGCCGCAGCAGGGATATGCACCAGCCCAATTTATATGGCGAATCTCTAGTAACAGTTTGAATTTCCCCCAAAGTCGGCAATACTATAATCGGAATCCGTTTCTGCGAGTTCGAGTCGACCGAGAGTTTTGTTTGAGAAAAAAACAAAGCTGTAAAGCTCCCAGCTTGGTTTCCATGACCAATACAGCTCTTTTGATTGGTTAACGGACTGCTGATCTAGTAGTAACTTGCGTGAGGGCACATGGTAAGGTTATGCGCAGCCTTGGTGAGTCGGTCAATTTGTGGTGTCATTCAGTAACCGTTTCCTTTGACTTACCCCTCAAAGGATCAATCGATCAATGGACGTAGATCATCGATCATCGATCACTAATCAAGCTGACACGCGTTTGTAATCCATCATGTCTTGAATCAGCATTATAATATTGTGCGTCATGCTGAAGTAAGTCACCTTCGGACTGATAAAATACGCCAACGCACAGGCGAACATTTTCACTCTATCCACATCATCATGGCACGATCCAAAGTTTGGTTCAGTGAGTTCACCTCCACGTCGATACCACTTGAAGCTGACTCGCCTTCAGTCACAGGTGCCTCAACTGGCTTCGGTCGCATCTTGACCGAGTACCTCCTAAAAGAAGAATACAGAGTCGTCGCTACTCTCCGCAAACCCGAGGCGCTATCTGATCTCGTTGCCCAATATCCGTCCACCCGTCTCGTCGTCGTCAAATTGGATGTCACTCAGCATGCTGAAATCTCCGCGGCGTTTGCCAAAGCTCAGGAGGCATTTGGCCGTGTAGATGTCGTCTTCAACAACGCGGGGAAGATGATCAACGGGGAACTGGAGTCCGTCGATGATGAGCATGCACGAGAAATGTTTGAAATCAACTTCTGGAGTGCTGCGCAAGTCAGCAGGGAAGCAGTGCGATTCTTCAGAGATATTAACCAGCCTCGAGGTGGCAGGCTCCTCCAAGTGTCATCTGGGTTGGGCATCGTAAGTCGTGCGTGTTATGGACATTACAGTGCCTCGTAAGCCCTCCCTTATCATCCGGCTACCTTCCGAACTCACACGTCATCAGGAAATTCGCTCTCGAGGGATTGACGGAAGCACTTGCAGATGAGTTGGACCCTGCATGGAACATCAAGGTAAGGCTGACTGGCTTCATGCCTACATCTCTCCCTAGACAGAAGCTTAATGGAAATAGATTACCATGCTCGAACCTGGACCATTCCGCACAGAGATCGTGATGACCAACAGCAATATAGCCCCTCCCCATCCTGCGTACACAAATCCTGATCTGCCAGGATCTAAAACGCGCGTGATCTTGAAGTCAGGAGTTCTTATGGATGGGGATCCCCAGAAAGCTTGCATTGCGTTTGAGAAAGCATCTCGATTGGAAGATCCCCCGATCCGGCTTCCTCTCCACAGAAGGGTGCTTGACCTCACGAATGAGAAGGGGAAGAATTTGGTGGAGACTGCGGAGAAATACAAGGACTGGTCTAATGACCTTTACCTGTAACTTATGGAGGCTACGTACTTAAGATTTTGTGTTGGTCGAGTACCACGTGTCACGTGTGCAATTCCTACAGTTATTGCCAAGTCGGGCCAGTAGTCCTAGTTATCCTTTGCTTTTGGACGGTTAAGGGTTCAACTTGCGGCATCGTCCAGCAACTCCCAACCACTCTGGCTGAAGTAGCTCACAACAGGTTTGTCTGCGCGCACATTCCTGTTATGCATTTTTTGACAAGGTTTGTATCCAGGACAATGTCCACGGTTGACAATGGCACGAACACACTATCCGACACACTCTTGCGCTCATTCGTCATGATCATATTCTCGGAAATAGGCGACAAAACATTTCTCATTGCGGCCATTTTGGCAATGCGCCACCCTCGCTTCGTGGTGTTTGCGGGCGCTTTCAGCTCCCTGCTGTTGATGTCTTTGCTCTCTGCCGAAATGGGTCATCTTCTTCCAAAACTTGTCCCCAAGGAATGGATTCAGATCGCGGCGGGCGTGCTTTTCTTGGTGTTTGGATCCAAAATGATCATGGAAGCACGAGAGATGCAGAGCGGGAGTGAAAAAATGCAGGAGGAAATGCGAGAAACGGCAGAGGAGATTGAAACCGACGCTGCAGAAATGGGAACTACGGAATCCAACGGCTACTCCATACCCTTAGAGCGTCTCGAAGAAGGCGAAGCGCGCGCGCCAGCACCCCCTCGAAAGGCAACAAAATCCAACATTACCGATGGGACACGCAACTTTTGCAATCTCGTCTTGGGACCGGTCTTTGCCCAGTCGTTTCTCCTCACGTTCCTGGGAGAATGGGGCGATAGGAGTCAGTTTGCCACGATTGCGCTGGGTGCAACGCACGTGGGTGTATCCCAGACAGTTGGTTACAGATGTGCTCACAAGGTTTCTCTCTTTTAAAAGAACGTCTACCTCGTGACATTGGGAACGGTTATTGGTCACACGGCTTGCACGAGCCTCGCTGTCATAGCTGGTCGGTATATCTCGACGAAGGTATCCGTCAAACATGGTTCGTGTTCGAGTACTACATTATTGTAGTTCCTTTTTCACATTCGCCCCGCAGTCACACTTGGGGGAGCTATGCTCTTCCTAATCTTTGGTGTTATTTATCTGTACGAATCTTTTGCAGGATCTGCGGAGGAACTCCCAATACCGATTACCTCGGACACATCATCTTCTAGCTGAGACTCACCACGATACTGTTCATGTATTCTAGGTATTCACATTAGAGGCATCCGTCATACATAAATGATCAATGACGACTTGCTCACGAAGAGAGCTGAGTCTCTGTGGATGCAGGGGTATCTTATTTCTGCTACTGATCCATCCTATTACTAGTTGATCACGGGGGACCACCCTCGAAGCGCGGTCAAGGATTGCTGGTACGGTACTTCTATGGACTTGATAACATACAGTAATTTTAATCATCTGCGAGCTGTTGAAAGGACTCAAACCATTCGACATATGGAAATAGCAACTGGTTCCGACTTGGACGTTTCGAGATACAAGAGATCCTGTAGTCGACTCACGGTCATTTGGATTATAAATCTGGGACAGCACATGGGATGGTACGTGATAAATGCATGGGCTGTGGCGTGGAGGATCTGGGTATGCCCACGCTGTAGTTTTTTCCCGGACCAAGTAGCTGATTTATATTCAAGATGTGTCGATCAGTCTGTTTGAGCAGCTTGGTGATCTGACCACCGGTGTGCTGCCGATCCCGTGGTATTTCATGCCTGTGGGATGGGCACCCTGAGTGCATCATTTCAGATGCGAGTCTCGTTAATCATGGTTGGCTGGTTTTTGAAGCATTTCATCAAGGAATCGAGACGTATTGTTCTGGCTAGTACATCTATCGCATTTTTGCCCAAACGAAAAGCAATGAAGATCTTGACGTCTTACAATTTGTCTGCGATTTTGTCTTCCGGGTACAGCAATCTGATTGGTGCGCAGTTTGTTGCAAGTTGAAGCCCGTCGCCCTACCGACAGCTTCGTTCAAGTCACCAGCAGAATGACTAGCGCAAAGCCCAAAGGCTCTCAAGAAACAGATGTTGGAATTCAGGAGACGATGGCACTCGCCAGCTCGAACTCAGAACACCAATTCTATTCCGACGACCCGGTTAGTACAGGCTAAACAAACTATACAACGACCAAAGCCCAATTTGTAACAAAGAATTTGAAGAACGACGAACGATGTTTTACGGAATATTCCCACTACTGATCTAGTCTACCCAGCGCAAGGTGAACCAACAGGAATATGAACAATGTGGTGCTACGAGTAGTTAAATTTACAGCAAGCCACCAAGAAGCTCACTGAGGAGAGTGGTAAGACCCAGACTGCTAATGATGGAGAGAACAGGCCCGAGCAGGACGAGCAGAGGGGTGAGGAGTCCGATGACCAAGG
>QFEM01008747.1:0-10678 GCA_003316205.1 Boletus bicolor
GCGATCTCTCTTAAGCATGTCCGAGCCAACCTCACGCATGCGATCAACACGCATACCTCGATAATTATACGACGGGATAATATGGATGACCTTGCCATCCAGAATCGGCACCTCGTCCGACGCGTCTGGCGGATCCCCGCCCTCGGCCGAATCCTCTCCCGGGACCGAAGGTGCTTCCCGGGCTCGCAATCGACTCGGGTGCGTCGTAAACGCCACCACCCTCTGATTGATGCTCATCCCCATACCTACGAACACGCCGCGTAACCCCGCCGACCCCAAAACGACCACGTGGAGATATTCATACCCCACATCGCATGCCTCTTGGCGAGAACCTTAACGGACATTGAGGGCACGGGCATGGTTGTCACGCGAATGTGGTAGTGGAACATCCCATGGTAGAAGTCCTTGGTGAGCATGAAGATGGTGTGGGCTTCGCCAGATGGGCAGCGCGGTACCCGTACATGAGAGGGAGAAACAGATGTAAAGCAGACAGGAACGAATAGATGCCGAAGTATGGGCAAGGGATTGACAGTTGGGGTATTCGTAGGGCGAGTATGCTTCCACGGAGCGAACTCCGAAACACAGAATATACGGGCCACAAAATCGCAAGAATGTGGCCCCATACTAGTATGATGCGCGCATGAGGATACGATCCACTAGTGAGTGATACGATCCACGCCCTTCCGTTAAGGTCATCTGATTTGATGGATATAGTCGATCGTCTATTATCATCGCACCAGTGCGTGGTATTGATCGAGGCCGGAGGGCAGTGAAACAAAGCACGACCTGAGCGCGGGTCCATGTCTTTGAACTGTTCTGTTTCATGCAACGGAAACTCTGCTTCCCAATGGAAGCGCCCATGAAAGTTTTCACTTACTCCCAAAAGAGGGAGGGGAACGGAATAAATAACGACATTAGACTCGATCAGGCCCGTCAATAGGAAGACATCCAGAACGACAGTCAGACCTTTGATGGTCCACGTGGACACGGGAAACAGCATATAGAGGGTGGATTAATAGTCGGCGATGACGCAAAGCGCGCCCAGGGGGAGGACGCAACCGCCGGAGATGACAGACATGTCCCAAATGATGGTCGCGTTATCATCCGCAAAAAGAATGAAACGATCTGAGACGAAGGTGAATATGTGCCAAAGACACGTTGAAGCGCTCATAGGCGAGTAGGTCATAGCGGGGATGTGGTACGGGATGCGTCCACCGAGTTCCAGGAACGAGGCTTCGATTTTGGACGCTGCAAGGAGTACACGTTCAGCCTGTGGGGACGACATGGCCACGAACTCGGTTCGAGAACAGGGTAAAGCCTGTGTTGCGCGTAGGCGGGTAAACAACATGAACCAAATTCCGGGTTCTTGTGTGGGCGTGAGAAAATACTCGCATATCTGGTGAACTCTGGTCAATCGACGATGTCAGATGTCCTTGATGTCGAGAAAAAGGATGATCTGGTGGAATAGTTTTACCGGGGGGGTCACGAAGGTATGCGTTCGCGTGTCTTCGTCTGGATGCACCTGCAAGCAAGGCGAGGGAGTATGTACTTCAAGTTGGCGAGGACGGTGAGGTTGCACGGCCCATCTATCAATCGATCTGGTTCGAGTTTCGTACGCCGTTAACCAAGCTTCAATTCCGACTGCAACGACAACACACACGAGTTTCGACCTTGCATACCACAAAATTGCATTTGGGACAGTCCTATGTGCAGATTGCGATATACGCATTTTCAGCTTCTCCTGGGGATGTACTCACTCGACATAGAGGTGCATAAGACATTGAGATCTGACACACGTGCATCATCGTCCGTCGTTTATGCACATATGACTGTTTGTTGAGGAGGCATCTGTTCCCAACCGGACCTGCAGGAATACATTGTTGAGCTTGGAGACGACACGATGAGTCGGCTTTTATGAGCGCACCCTCATGCGAATGACGAACTGGAGGTAGAGACTTGGAAGGAGAGTGATTGGCACGATAACACTTGAACTCGGCCGATAAGATCATATGCGAGCATCGCCGTATCGAGAATACTAACGCCGTAGGGCCCTCAAACACTGATCCGAAGTTCGGTCTGAGCGATGGCTCCTCAAGTGTATCAAAGGCTTTCGCCGCGGACGTCCTGATACTCTCGTTACCATGCACAAGCGAGATAATAGATCCTGACCATCGGCCTGCGGGAACGGCGGACCAATGGCACATTGGGTCATTCGCGCGATCGGGTGCGGCAGGGGTCAGGGGTCCCCCTTTTACGGTTAGATTGGCTGTCCTACATAGAAAGGATTCAAAAAAAAAAAAGATCCTGACCACATGATGACATGGCTCGTACTCTCCCTGTGAAAAGCGTCAACGGAGAGGAGAATGACATCAGAAAGAGAGATAGACCTACATGATGACCAACAACATGATACGTGCTGGCAATCAGACGACATGACCGTATTTTTGCGACATCGGAATGATCCCGCCAAACAATTTTCCACTAAACTCGCGACAACAGCCGTACACTTTCAATGTATACCCTTGTAAGACGAAGAACAGGCAATCCAAAGAAGAAGAAAAATAACGCTGACCTCTTGTTGCTCAGACTCGTTTCCCGAAGAAACTAACTCGGGGGGAATCTCGCAAACTCTAGTATCAAAAGGTGGAAAATAGGTACGAACTGATTCTCCCTCGTCACAATAGTCCGTGCCTGTTCTAGGTGAGTTTTCAGACACCGATGAACGACTGACGGACGACATTGACGTCGTCCTGTCTTGCCAGACACAGCGTCAATGGAGGGGCGCGCAATAGCAGCCCTCGCTATTTCTTCACCGTTCCTGTTTCAGGTTATGCGGTATGTGTCCCAGTTGCGCGGTGGTTTTCGCTACCTAGGTCATCTCGGCATGTCACATACTACAGACGGATTTACTGTCGAACGTTTCTAACATCCTCAGGAAAAGGCCTCCGCCAAGGGCTGCCAATCGGATAGCATGTCGCAGAGGAGGAAGAATACCCTGAAACCACATTCGTCGATAAGCTATTCCGAACGTGGTATTTCGTGCTCTATTGGCTTCCTCATTGGATGGCGGGGGTATCTAATGAACCAAACAGGAACACAGAGGCTTGCACTCTCCTCCCCTATTAAAGCCTCCAGTAGAATTTTCCGCTTCTAGCGCTCGCTGCTCTACCGTACAGTACCTTTCCGGCACCAGTGGAAGGCCCCGTCATGCGCCACTCGACTTTCACGGATGGCACCCTTCTCCGAGAGTTGAATGGAAGGAAGAGTCCGCAAACAAACACAACACAGCTGTCCAAGAAAGGGCTCAGATTTTGGCTTATCTTTGGCACGATGTGTATATGCCTCTTTATGTCTGCCCTCGAGCTATTCTCCGTCTCTACCGCACTCCCCACAATCGTCAATGCTCTGCACACTTCTCAGTTCACCTGGGTCGGCTCTGCTTACGCTCTTGCTTCGACTGCCTTCCTTCCAATGAGTGGTGGTCTGGCTCAGACGTTCGGTCGGCGGCCTACCATTCTGCTATCCATATGTCTCTTTGCAATCGGCAGCACCGTTTGCGGTTGCGCGAATGATATGACTATCCTCATCGCAGGCAGGACCATGCAAGGTTTGGGTGGGGGAGGTATCCAGGCCCTCACGGGGATCATCCTGGCCGATCTCGTCACCCTTCAAGAACGTGGTGTCTATGCTGGTTTATTTGGACTGTGAGACGTGCTCTATTATAGGACGTAGGGGGATCCACTCAAACTCTCTGCCTAGTACGTGGTGTCTCGCTGCGTCGGTCGGTCCCATCGTCGGGGGTACCCTCGCAGAACATGGACTATGGCGTTGGATTTTCTGTGGGTCCCGTAGCCTCGCCCAGGATATCTGAGATACTCACACGATGTGCAAGACCTCAATCTTCCCATCACGCTTGTTGCGTGTGTGTTAACTATCCTCCTATTGGATCTACCCATCCCCCAGGGCAGTTACCGAGAGAAGTTTACACAAATGGACTGGATGTAGGATCGAATGTCATGGTCAAGCTGAACCCAATCTGTTGACCACTGTTTTACTGACAGAGGCACCTATCTTGTTATCTCGAGCACCGTCGCATATACGACAGCGCTTTCGTGGGGCGGTCTGACCGCGCCATGGAGTTCAGCTACTGTACTCGTCCCCTTGGTCCTCGGTCTTCTTGGTCTCGTCGTCTTTATTGCTTATGAGGCCACCGCTGCAACCCATCCACTCGTACGCGCTTCTCTATGTACTTTTATCCAAGTTGCATATCACTCTTGTCAAATCAGGTGCCGTTCTCCCTGTTGACAAACCTGACCAGCATCAGTGGGTAAGCAACACCATCGGTAATCGTCCCTTCTCACGACTATTTACACCTATCAGATACATACAAACGTTCTGCACCGGTGTCGTCTGTTTCGCAACCGTCTGTGAGTTTATTCGAAGGAGCTACTTTGGTTATTCAGCATAATTATTTTGCAGATTTCTTGCCAGTATACTTCCAGGCTTGCAAGGGCGCATCACCTGTCCAATCCGGTGTCTACGCGCTCGCGCTCACAGCCATCGCGCCCGGAGCCATTGGTGGCGGGTTATCAGTTAACATCACCAAACGATACCGGCCGCAGATGTGGATAGCCTGGGTGGTGACCATCATTGCTCTTGGTTTGATGAGCACGCTCCAGGTAACGGACCCTATCGGGAAATCCATTGGGTACTTAGTACTACTTGGCTGGGCCACAGGGTATGTCGTTTTCGTCGATCGACACTTATCTCGGTCTGACACTCCAGCTTTAACCCACGGCAGTGTGCTGAACGCGACCCCCATGTACCCCATTCAAGCACCCCTGCCGGTCACGCAGAATGCACCAGCTCTTGCCTTTATGTGGTTTACCCGTTCGTTTTCTACTGTGAGTGTCTCGATTCCTCTTTCATCATAGCTACAAATTTAGGTGTCTCATCCACTCTAGTTGTGGGGCATCACCATCGGGAGTACTGTCCTCCAAAACGAACTTACAAAAAAGGTTCCAGCGTCATTTATCCGATCCGTTCCTGAAGGGACTGCCATCATGTACGCGCTCATCCCACGGATCTCCGTGCTCCCTCCGGAAACTAGGTTCGAAATCCAAGTCGCCTTTGCAGGCAGTCTTGCTGTGTTGTGGAGAGTCCTGGCTGCCTTTGGTGGCGTGGGGCTCTTGGCATCGTTGTTCATGAAAGGGCTCCCTCTGCATAACAAACTTGACGAGGATTGGGTGTTGGAGGGGCAGCTGAATGAGAGCAAGGTGCTTAATTCAGTTGAAACAACGGTCACGCTGCACATCAAATGAGTCGAGGTGCCTCCTACTGGCTGGGGGACAGTTGGGGACATCGGCGACAGCTTGTGTCTCCTTTGCATTTCACGACCCCTTAAGACTGCCCTCACGTTTAGTCACCTTTTTCGCCATGCTCTCCCACCCAGACCAACTATTTATTGAAGTTCTTTATGTGGTTCAGTACATACGGTGTAGAGTACTGAGAGGAATTTGAAATTCCATTGTCAAAAACGACTACTGAAAACCCGACTCACCACCACGATGGGTAGAGGGCCACGACCATATGTAGTTCGAGCACATTTGAAAGACGACCCTGCGGGCCCCAAGGCTTCATTTTCGTCTTAAAGGGGTTTTAGGTGCAGCACGATTTTTACATTGCTCCTACCTTTGTGGTCAAGGACTTGTCGAGCTTGAGGCGAGCTCTAACTTGCTCTCAAACAACTTCGTCAACCTTCCCCGTTGGCTACGAATCGCCTGACGCTGTTGAGTTCCACGGGATCCCCTGTCAAATGCGTTACGAGTCTTTTTGAAGTACGAAAAACGCGAGTTCCCGGCTGACCTCGAATCAATTGTTCAAGTCATCTGAAAAAAAAAAAAACACCGGTCGAAACTGTCACTTTCAGAGGGTAGAGAGGAACCGACGGATCCGTCGTAGATGTGTGATATCATATGTCACATCTAGGCGATGTCCAAAGCTAGAATACATCGACGGAGTACTTTGGATTAGGTCAGGTTACGCATGTACATGCTCGAACTTCCCATGACGTGAACGACGTTGCCAGTAGTGGCAGCCGTCCATGTTCTGGACTCTACTTCCAACGCATTTGGTAGTGAGTCCCCCGTTCCCATTGAGTAACGGCTGGAGCACTCGAAGTGTCATGCATCAGGCACATTGGATCAACCCGGTCGACAATGTAGCATGCGCTGGCAATCAGTGTCACACTGTCAATTCGTCTACGGATAATTCCGTCCATGATGGACGTGCTCGACTCGGACATCACTAGGTTCCCTTTTTTGAGCTGACCATAACATACTTAATAACAAACAAATACAGGAATAAATGAAGGAGTATGCAAAGTGAGTTGATCGAGGTATATCATACATACGTGACAAGGTGCTTGGCGTTCATTCATTGGACAGGTAGGGAAATCTACACGATCTCGACATCGGCAACCCAGTTCCTGCTAATCGTGCTGCGGATTCTGATGAGATGAAGCTGGGTCAGCTGCACACCCAACGAGTCCGATCTCGCCTTCGGGCCTTGATGGAGTGCGATGTTGTAAAACCCGACTTCCTGCGGTAACACTTTTTTCTCCTCGACTTTCTATCAAGGACAAAAAAAAATGGATGGCGCAGTGAGCGACTGCATGTGTGGTGTGGAGAGACGTACCCTGAAGAAATGAAAATACGCAGACGCGAGTTGGTGTCCGAGATCAAATCGCGTCAGCGGTCCGCCATTATTTGAAACGGTGCGAATCGTGAATTGTTCGGGTTCATACCCAGGCCACTACAAACACGTATCCGGTCAATTTCGCATTGACGCCTCTATGTTTCACTCACCATGATCATAAATTTCAGGTCCTTCCTCTCGAGTCGGTCGAGCACGATATCGTTCGCTCCCTCCAAGTGGCTCATGTTCATTCCAAAAATGTCACTCAGGGGAAGCCCTATTTCGCAAACACGTCCTTTTGATTAATTCCTGCGGACACCTCGAACCAGGATAAGAAGCGTACCTTTCGATGGGCGCCCTCGGTCGCGGTTTCTAAACTCGACGATCACCTGTCGTCTATCTGAGGTCACGCCTGCACCACACACCGGCACCGGGACTGCTGCGAGACCATCAGGGCGTGGCCATGTGGCAACTAAACCCAATGAACCAATGGGGATGGCAGCGTTCTCTGTGTGGTGCTGATAAACCTCCATTTGTAATCTCAGCACGCCATTGGGGTGTGTCCAGTCTGGATGATCACGCGTGCTGTAGAAATCATCCAAGAGTTCGCCCGGAGACTGGGTAGTTGGTGCGGGGATCGGGTCGAGGTAGTTATATCCCGGCGGAAATGGCGCGTGGAGTTCGGAGGGGTGGACGGTGGTAGGTGGGGACCAGAAACCTGAATGATCTACGGGCATGATGACGAGGAAGATTGAAAACAGCTAGGAGGTGATGGTGATAGATGTCTCGTTGAGCTTTTCAATTCACGTCGAAGATCGAGGTCCTTTTATGTCGAATACGGCATCAAAGCACCATCCACGAGCACGCATCTACCAAGGAAATGGTGGATAGGAAGTTCAAAAGCGAGTGTGGACAGGAGATTTCCATTGTGTAGTGTGGACGACAAAGGGACCCTGTGCTATTTTGAAAGGACTGCGGCGGCAATCGCAATCGCAGTGGTTCAAGCACGAAATTAGCAGTGATTGATCGCAAAATTGCCAAAGCGCACTAACCGTAGTGCGCATCGCGCTGCCGCCACTCGTGTTCGGTCAGAGGTGGTACCACAAGCGTAGGAAATAGCTATATTGTTCTCAGTGCAGGTCATTTGGCCAATTATGATAACCACAGAAACCAGGTTGGCGTAAGGATGTAGAATGTCCGATGTTACCACTGTCCTCGTAATGCATAATGGTGAGAAACAGGTGATGACGATGGCAAATCACGAGTCCCTTCGTTCAGGACATCGAAACAACTCTTATATCAGACATCCACTCCCCACGACTCGTGTTCCTTTCTGTGATAAGATGCAGCTGCGTTAAATTAGATTTCAGGAGACGACGAACCTGGGGATGATGAAGCAATAACGTCAGGTCCACGTTGAGCGAAGGAAGACGGGTTGTGACATTAGGAACCAGTATGAGACCACGTACGCTTCAAACATGGAAACGGAGTAAGCCACGTACACAGAATAATTCGGTAAATGCAAAGGAAACCTCGTAACTCAATTCAGCACGGGTTATTGGCCCATCACCCGTGCCGAAAGCAGATTTCACCTTCGCGAACGGAGGGTAATTGTGCCACTGTAGCCAATAGGGGATAAAGGTATCGAGGATCGCCCTCAGAGTAGAGGGCGAGGATGGTCGTGAGAGTCATAAAGGGCGTAACTGGCGTATGGGGTCGTGTCGTGTCATGTCGTAGAAGTTGTGTCGAACGGTGCCACTGGGACCTGGGTTCCGTAGTCTCTAGAACGGACAATGCAGTAGTGAAGATTATGTAAGCAACCTGCTTGCATTGAACTAACTACGCAAAATCTCTCTTCTTGAAAGTGAGAGAGATGGGCAATAATACCCATCACACACAGTAGGGTTTTCGAGGTTGGATACATTGCCGTACAAGATGGTAGGATCCCTGAGTCAAATCTCTCAGGTACGCGAGGCTAAATCCACATACCTTTTACTCGAACACCAATACAGTGACGGCAATACCCCAGTGAGAACATCGATAAATCAATAACGAGGCCAGCGTTGCTCATCTGGTTGTCTACGACGAGCAGTAGAATGTGGTTTAGTCGGGATCGAGATGCTCACGTGGTGTTCCATTACAAAGTTGTGCACCCATCATTCAAAACTGCCAGATGCTGGTGTTCACTAGATGCCGGTGGAATCTGTCAATGCCGCCAGATACTTCACAAGGTGGTTGAGCATAGCTATATTCAAAAAAAGAGAGCACATACTGAGTTACACGAGCAAACTTGATTGTGGAGAAGGAGGGAGACAACAGCACGTAGTACACCTGGCTTGATTTTCTGAGCCAAGCGGATGTTGTAGTTCAACTCTACAGCCCTGAAAACGGTGGGTGAGCCCGGGAACGTCCAACAATTCGGGCAAAAAAAAATACGTACCGAGTTGTAGGAACAAACTTGAATTGGAGGGGAGGATGGGCAACGACACGTAGCACACCCGGCTTGATATTCACATTCTACTCATGGAGTGCCTGAAAATCAAAATGTCCGGTGAGCTAGAACTGGAGGGCAATTGGACTTCGGCGAGTCAGTGTAACCGCCGGCCGGCAAGAGAACTCGACAAGGACAAGTTGACAATAGAGAAGATCAGATGAGCATACCCCAAGTTTGGCCTTTTTTCGACATCGACAGCAAAGTCCAATGTCGGTTGGATGATGCACGAATAAATTAGGATGTACCAGACTACACTACTATACCAGGATATGCACAACTCCAAGCCACACGTTATTCATTGATGGGACGTGTCATACGTCGTGACCTGAAATTAACATCTCTACCCCACCCACGGCGTCTTCAGAGAAGTAAAATGCCGCCCACACGTGAACCCAGTGCGATACGCCCCGTCCACTCCGACACCGCACATATCGTGATGTCATCTGTCAACAAACAACACGAGGCGATCTCACTCCAGGCCAACTAAACGCATGCGAGCAATACACGTACCTCGAAGATCATACGATGAGATGACATGGACGACCTTGCCATCCATAGTCGCCACCCCGTCCGGCGCATCCGGCGTATCCCCGCCCGAGACCGAATCATTCTCTGCGGCCGAAGGCGCTTCCGGGGCGCGTAACCGACTCGGGTGCGTCGTGAACGCCACCACCCTCCGATCAATGCTCCCCCTCTGCCTATCTACCCACACACCACGCAACCCCGCCGATCCCAACGACCACGTGGAGACAAACATCCGTCTGATTATATCGTCCAAGGTGTACCTCATGTTGGTCCCCGGAATCAGCGGCGGTGGCTCCATTCGGATACTGCCTTTGGCGAGAACCTTAACAGACATCGAGGGCACGGGCGTGGTAGTCACGCGAATGTGGTAGTGGAACATCCCTTGGTAGACGTCGTTGGCGAGCATGAATATGGTGTAGGCTTTTCCAGACGGGCGGTGCGACACCCGTACGTGGGAGAGAGAAACGGATCGAAAGCAGACTGGACCGAATCGATGCCGAAGTATGGGCAAGGGATTGGCAATTAGGGCATCCGTAGGGATTGGGTATGCTTCCACGGAGCGAAGTCTGAAACACAGGATATACGGGCCACAAAATCGCAAGGATGTGATCCCATTCCACTGAGGTATGACGTGCACATGAGGATACGACCCACAAGCAAGTGATACGATACTCACCCCTTCATCGAGGTCATCCAATTGAACGGATATAGTTGATCGTCTATTATCATCGCGCCAGTGCAGGATATTGATCGAGGCCGGAGGGCAGTGAAATAAAGCACGACCTGAGTGCGGGTCCATGTCTTTGAGCTGTTCTGTTTCATGCAACTGAAACTCTGCTTCCCAATGCAAGCGCCCGTGAAAGTTTTCACCTACTCCCAACGGAGGGAGGGGAACAGAATAAATGACGGCACTGGACACGATCAGGCGTCAATAGACAAACGACCGGAACAACAGACCTTTGA
>QFEM01008753.1:0-14178 GCA_003316205.1 Boletus bicolor
TTATTGGGGAATAACACATTTAGTGAAAAATGACCAAACATGCAGACAGTTTTTTGAGCCACTGTACAGCCCTTGGACACTAGGATCGCTAGTTTGATTCTAGTTGTCTTTAGGACCTACTCTGTGGACTACCTCCCTGGTTGACTCCACTAGTCCAACTCACCTCTCTTCTATTGTTTTCTTTGTTGGAGTTATCTCCCATCGTCAGATTGTCAAATCCTGGTATGGACTAAGCAAGAGGTTCCTTGGGCCGCCACCTCATTTCTCAGCAAGTACTCTTCCTCTCTCTCTTCTTCGTTACTCCATTGCCTTCCCCCTTCAGTCTTCCCTCAGTTCAGGCTTAGTTCGTAACACAGAGCTAAGGGATGCCCGCTGGAGCTTTCTGCAACTTTCTACTTCTTTACACCCATGCCTTTAGGGTGTGCCTTAGGTGGCAAGCTTTTGTCTCGCTAGTTAGAAATCTTCTCAGTCCCTCTTGTGAGGTGATACTGCATGTGGGTCATGCCACATTTGCACAGAGTGACATCAGATCACAGCCGTCGTGCTGCCAGTGGCTGAGCTAGTAGTTCTCATTTAGAAATCTCTCATAGTCAGTATACATAATCTGGGTCACTGCAGTCACTCTTGGATTTGCCAAAGAAGAAGGAGATATTATCTCTGATCAAGCCATTACCATTTTTGCTCCCACCCATGTAGCTTTCCCAGAGCGTGGTTGGAATAGTCCACATAGTAAGGAAGTGAAAGAAGAAGAAGACCCCAATGATCAATTACCAGTTGATTTCATCCAAGACAGAAACCCATGCTTAGATAACCTTTTCCTCACTCCTCTCCCTCGCTCTCACCCCCACAAGGTCTATTGGCCTCGCTTTGATAAACAGCACCAAGATTGTTATCCTGATCTCTTTGAAAGGGAAAACCATCATCACTTCTATAACTTTCTTTGCCCTTACCTCTGACCTCTTTCCACTCTTCGCCCCATGATCAAATATGGCAGAAGTGGACCTCGACGATCTTGTCCAGTGTATCACTGCCCTAAACATAGAATTCAAAAAGAACAATGTGACCAAGAAGATCACTGACCCAGAAAAGTGGGATGGAGATAGAGGCAGTTGGCAAGTGTGGTGGGTTAAATTGCTTTTATGGGTTGACATACAAAAATGGTGCTTGGACAAGCTTTGGGAAGTTGCCGTCCTCTCTTGATTTGAGAAAAAGCCCAAGGGTTTTGCACAGATTACTCTTGAAAAATATCTTGATAAAGAGGATGAAAATACTGTCGATGAACACAGTGCCATAACAGGCAAAAGAGGAGATTCGACTTGGCCTTCTTGGGCGACTCTCCAACAAGAGATCAAATTATATTTCCATATCGACATCCTCACCCACGAGTTGTTACAAAAGTTGGAAGGGCTAAGGCAAAACGGTCACCCAATAGATCTCTTCTTACAAAGATTTGAGGTCTTAAGAAAGGAGTTGGAAATTGAGGAGTACCATGCGGTAACTCTTCTCAAAAAGGCAGTTGACTACTGAATCTACAAAAGGAGCCAACTTAACTGACCCACATCTGAGCTCGATTGCGAGGACCTTGTTACGACTCTCTATTTCTTTTCTTTCTTTCCTTCATTTGCTACGTTTACTCAGTATACTTGTACTACCAGAGCCTGGTGTACGCATCCTTCGTGCACTTGCCCACCCCTTGGACTTCTTTTCCTTTCTCTGCCTCCGGCTTCCTCCTATTCCATACCGGAGGTACATTCCACTTGTCTCACGCCTTTGTTGATTGATCCCACGATAGTCGGACACGTGTTTCGCATGCTCCATGCACGTGTCCTTGGTTCTCTTCTTCCCTTGATCCGGTTTACTACGTTGCACTGGATACGCGCTTCTCCCGATTCCATACGTGTTATCCCACAGTTTATTCCGATCCCGAGGTATCCCGCACTTGGCCCGTGCGCGTATCCAAGGGGTATATAAACCCTCTCTTTTACGCTACGATTCCTTAGCTTAGACCTCCTTCGATTTACCCTTGTATCTCGATCTGCGTTAAGGCAATCCAAGCCTTTATCCTTCACTTGTCGTCCTAAGTCTCCGGTCTACTATTAAGTGACCGCTCCTTGTACTTCCTTCATAAAGGAACTCTTGTCAGCCTACGGGTAACTACCCTAGTCGAACCCCTGCATCGTCGCTCTCCAAGCGACTCCTTGTCACCCGTGCTGAGGAATCCCCTCGAGCACTCCTTCGTCACTCGTGCTGAGGAATCCCCTCGAGCACTTCTTCGTCACTCGTACTAAGGAAACCCCTTGAGTACTCCTTTGTGCACTTCTAGGAATCCCCTGAGTGCTAACTGCGTCATCGCCCCTAAGCGACATCTTAGTCCAGCGAAGGCCCCATTACGATAGCCTCCCGGCCGTCGTAACAGACCTCATTTATGCCTACCGAAGCATCGGTAGAGCATTTGAGCAAATAGCAATCAAAAGGGGTCCTCCTTCCAATGCCCATTTCCTTCCATGCCAACAATCTTGTTATCCCATGCCATCCAATTTCCCACCTTTCTGTCTGCAGTTTATGCAATACGGTATGCAACCAGGCCAAGGGGCCCCAATGGAGATAGGAGTGTAGCAGGCTGCACCTGCTCCCACCAACAACATGAGGATTTGCTTCCTCTGTGGAAAGCCAGGTCACATTAAACCCGACTGCCCCTCTAACCCGAACTGTTGTCCGTTCCGTCCACCTCAGCAGAGGCAACAATTTTTCTGGGATTACAATTCCAGACAATACATTGTTGCATCCCAACATGATGTTTTCTCTTAGGCCCAGGTGGCCTCTCATTATCCAGGATATCCCCTTCCTACTCCATTGGCCTCGGCAGCCACAGTTCCAAATGCCAATCACAGGTCATATGTCTCGGAAGAAGCCGAGGCATATTATAGAGACAAGTTTGAAGTTGAGGCCAAGCACCATGCAGCCAAGGCTTTAAAAGGCAACAGCACGTGAGCGTTGAGGATGTTCATGTGCCTGAACAATTTTCTTCTTGTTCTGATTCTGATCTTCCTCTTTCTGATTTGTTATCTGTGTTACAACGGCCCAGGGAAGGTAGTCATAAGGGTCCTTTGCTAACAAGGAGTCACTTGGTGAGTGATGACGTAGTTCTGCCTAGGGGATTCTGAAGGGCAGACAAAGGGGTGTACACTAGGGTCTTTCCTATGTGCAGGATGAAGTGGACAAGGTTCAGCTGGAGTGGTAGCTCGTAGGCTGACAAGGGTTCCTTAAAGAAGGAATAACAAGGAGCAGCCAATCAGAAGAAGGCTAGAGGCTTAGAGAGCTCAGGAGCAAGAAGAAGGCATATGGATTGCCTAGGGTAGACGAGATACTGTACAAGAGAGGTACTCGAGGGATCTCAAAGGAGGTCTAAGCTAGGGAATTGTAAGGTAAAACGGAGGGTTTATATATGTCTGTGATACGTGCACGGGCCAGGTGTGGAAGAGCACAGAACGGGATAAACCATGGGACTACACATATGGAGTCGGAAGAAGCGCATATCCTGTATATCAGAACAATAAGGATTGGGAGAATAAGGGAGAACCATGGACATGTGTATGGAGCATGTGAAGCACGTGTCTGACTATCATAAGAGAATTAACGGAGACATGAGATAATGGGAATGCACCTCTGGTATAGAGTGAGGAGAAGCCAGAGGTGGAGAAAGGGAACGAAGTCCAATGGGTGAGCCAGGACACGGAGGATACGAGGTCCTGGTGCTGGTAATACAAGTAGACTGAGTAACCATAGCAAATGTAGGAAAGAAATGAGTAGTTGTAACAATCTGTATTACATCGTATTTCTTGTTCCTCCATAAGAGCATCTCAATTGAGCATGGCACTGGAGTTAAAATATAGTGTGCTTAATTCTTTTAATAAACAACAAAAAATTTCCTCTATTTATAAACCCCTCAAGGTCACAATGCACTGTGCAATGACATTGTCATTCAGCGGAGAGTTCTTGCTTGAGACTGTCATATGTTGTATGTGGAATGGCCAGTGAGAAGCACACTAGTTCAAAGCTCTCTTGGACTCGGGAGCTTCTCACACTTTCATCAATCATGATTACGTTCACCGTCACGGCATTCCCTTTTATACTTTGGAAAACCCCATAAAAATACACAATGCAGACAGCTCTGAAGGAGCCATTGGACAAATTAGGCACACAGTCACTTTGATCATGGAAATTGCCGGACACTTCAAAACCATAGATGCTTACATTTCTAAAATTGGGACACATCACATAATTATCGGGTATGATTGGCTTTATTGCCATAACCCTGTCATCAATTGGACCCTTCAAACAATTTATTTCCCTCGTTGTACTCAGTACTGTAAAATTATGGGGCTCGGGTCCCTGATCCATGGTTGTGTTAAGACCATGCCGATGATCTCCGGGCATAACTCTGGAACTCCAGAGTTTGCAGGAATAAGGACGTTGGCTTCACCGTATGTGGTGCGCCCTTGCTGTTGATCGGGTCCTTGGATTTCGGAGCGGAGGTTCGGAGGTAAACAACACGATTGACTTAAAGGTTATGAGGAGTGGAAATGATTTAGAAAGGGAATAGCTGGTGTCTAAGTCGATTATCTAGCTGAACTACAGTACTAGATACAAAGGCTTATATACGGAGGTAAAACGGAAGACGGAGAACTAAAGTCCGGGGGTACAAGTATTTTTGAGGGGATGAGTATTTTCAAGGGTGAGTAACAAGACGGAGGAAACTAACCGAAGGGTCAACGGGTAACTACAATGGAGTCAGGGATAACGGGGAAGTCAGGGCATAGGGTAAATGGAGTATAATGAAAGTATTGGAAATGTACTTTACAGGATAGATGAAACGGAGGGGCGACTCTGGGGGACTGGAGTTGTGATATAGATGATATAGGTCTGGAGTTGGTGCGTACAGCACTGGAGGTGTTGGAGGTGTTGGAGGTGGACTCGTGGAGATTTACGGGATATGACAGGTTGTTCCCCTGCTGTCCTTCATACAATAGAAGATGGACTAAAAGAACAGGTTCCAGAGATGTACCACGAGTTCTTGGATGTGTTCTCGGAAAAAGAATCCGAACGCATGCCCATTTGAAAGCCTTGGGATCATGCAATAGATCTCAAGCTGGACTTCATTCCAAAGAAGGGTCAAGTAATTCCCCTATTGGACACGGAAATGGACGAAGTTCACACATTTATTGACAAAGAGCTCAAGAAGGGATATATTAAACCCTCCAAATCTCTGCAGACCTTGCTGGTCTTCTTTATACTAAAAAAGAATGGTAAAAAACATATGGTAATGGACTACCACTATTGAAATGAAGGAACCATCAAGAATTCCTATCCGCTTCCATTAATCCCACAGCTCATTGATCAGCTCAAGAACCCGATATGTTTATGGCCCTAGATCTTCAATGGGCTACAACAATGTTCGGATCAAGGAAGACGATGAATGGAAGGGTGCTTTCGTTATGCCCATTGGAGCCTATGAACCAACCGTAATGTATTTTGGGATAACCAACTCACCCCCTTGTTGAATGAGTAATACTCTATATGTATAATAGTTCACATGCTCATTGTATTTAGATACAAACTCAGCTGAGCTGAGTTACAATCAATCTTGATCTCAAACCAGTGCCCATTCCATTAAACCAGGAACACCAGGTATGTCATTCTGTGTATGGCTCTGCCACTACATGCCCCACTTCAACAGGTTATGAGCCCTGCCTGTGCTATATGCATGGCGACCATGCCTACTGAGTCAATGCGTCTTTACACTTGACTCAACGCTTAAACACTCTGTGCGTTTTTACACCAAGTGGGTTTGAACGTAGACATGTCCATGTGTTTTCATGCTGGACCACCTCTGATGCGCTTTATGTGCTCTCAGGTGTAAAAATGTCACCTGGATATTCCAGGGGGAGACTATGTCACTTTGGTGACAGGGCTCTGAAAGCATTCAGGAATGAGCGATACACTTTGCCCCCATTTTCTTTTGATTATGGTACAGTACTGATGTCTTTGCATCCCAGAATCTCTACTCTTACCATGTCCAACACATTCAAAGACCTCCCTTGTCTCAACAGCACCAACTATCAAGGCTGGCGTGTCGACATGGACGCCTTCCTTCATTCTCAAGGCATCTGGACCGTTTTCTGCACCAAATGTCCCAATCATGTTTGGGATAAGGAAGGTGCTAACATCATGGTTGACAACTCCAGTGCCATTGAGGCCTGGAACGAAAAGGATGACAAGGCTACCAGCTTCATTCGCCTAAAGATGGAGCATCACATCGCATCAAGATACCCTAATGAGCTTAACTCTAAGCAGATCTACAATCAGCTTGAAGCCGACTTTGCCATGCCCTCCATCACCTCTGCTTTTGCAGAATTTCGCACCCTCCTCAACCTCACCATCCCAGAGAACTCCTGTCCTGCTCCTGCCTTCTCCAAGATCTGTGGCCAGTTTGTGCGACTTGAGGAGCTCAAGTACCCCATCGACCAAAAAATCCAGATGATGCTGGTACTCTCAAAGATTCTGCGCTATGTGGATATTCTTTCCACTTTGATGAATCAAGCATCGATCGGAGATACCTCTGTGGGGAAAGGTAAAGGAAAGGAGGCTCCGACCACCTCTCTGATGGAGCTGGAGAAGCTCATTGTCACTGCTTGGCAGCAATATTCCTCTCGACATGGACAGCATGCCACTGGCACACAAGTGCACAAGGTTTCCACTATAAAGCAGAAAGGGGGAGATCCTCAATTTTCACAGCAGCAGCAGGGCAGCTTGCAGCAACAGCAGTCGCAAGGACAAGGGAATGCCCAGCAAGGGAAGAACAAGAAGAAGCGTGGAAAGCACTCTCAGGCTGGTCAGGACAAGCAGAAACAACGCAAGGAAGCCCACCTTGCAGACAAATCCGCCACCGCCTCCTTTGTCTTCTCCACTGCCAACATCCTATCCCCTGCCAGCGAACCTACCTACTCTACCACAGTTGACCCTCATCAACTTGCCCATATCCCTGGTGCAACATCATATGGTCCTCCTGGGTTCCCACATACACAGAACGCAATATCCCTGGCGCATCGCTTAGGCATGACGCCCACATGCGAAACTGTTTGCACTCTGGACCCGGTGGCCAACTGCCATCTCCTCGCTCCCATATCCTGGCAGCCTACATCAGCACCTGCCATCATTACTTCTGCAATCAACAATTCCATTGTCAGCACTTCCATCACCCCTTCACGGGAACATAGCATTTCTCCATTCTTCCATGACAACCTGGCTAGTCATCTGGGAGCTTTCAATTATGGCAAATCAGGTTTTAAACAACTCGATCAATACATCAGCCATCCATCCCTCATCGGACCAAGCAAAATCCCTCTTGAGGAATGCCTCGAGAATCTCTCCAACAGTGCCCAAAAAGCCTGGATGGATATTGACAATGAAGATACAGTTTCTCTTGGGGAAGAGTACTACGACAAGTACCTAGGAGATGCGGGAGACTTTGGGTTCTCTTTTGAACAATGGTTAGTTGATTCTCACTTCGCCAACTCAGATGCTGATGTGCGATTTTCTTCACCACAGAAAAACATGTCATATACTTGTTCGTCTGTAGTAGGTAGTGAACGAAATATACTACCTTGTTACCCTTCCGCACGGTGTGATGACTGTAACAAGTCCTCAAGCAAAGGCAAAGAGTGTGAACATGACCATCATGGTCCGCCTCCAGACACCTGGCTACTCAATTCAGGAGCTTCAGCTCATTTTAATTTCAATCTACAGGACTTCATCGAATACGCTGAGTATAAACAGCCACGTTTCTCACAAACTGCGAATGGCAAGGCACCAATATTAGATGAAGGCACCGTCATTGTCAAGTTTGAAGGGCACCCTGTGCATTTATTGCCGGTGGTGTATATGCCTCAGTGCAACCTCAAGCTCATATCTATGGGCACTCTGCTCAAAGATCGCTGCATTACCATTGCAGCCTTCCCGGGTTACATTGATTTCATCAACAAATGTGCCAAGAGGACTATTTTGTCCTTTCACTCTCATGGCACCGATACCATGTTCTGGATCTGCATGCCCTCGATCAATCCATATGCCAAAATTGTCATGGCCTCTATGGACTATGATCTCCTACATTGCTGCATGGGACATCCTTCAAAGGATGTGCTCAAAGCTGCACAAAAGCATTTAAAGGACTTCCCAGATATTGAAGTACCAAAAAATGATAAGATTTGTCCTGGATGCCAATTAGGCAAACAACCCAATAGGATGTTTCCTTATATTGAGCGAAGGGCAACCGCACCATTTGAATTGATCCATTCTGACCTTAAATCATTTGAGGTCGAGTCCTATCATAAATATAAATATGCCATCGTCTTTTATGACAACTATACCTCCATGGCATGGATTACTTGTTTGTGATCCAAGGATCAGGCTTTAAAAGCCATTAAACAATTCTTTTCATACATCCGCACTCAATACAATGCCAATATTAAAGGCTTTAAATCCAATGCCGGAGGAGAATTTACCTCTAAGGCATTCGTTGATTATCTGCAGGATAACAGTATTCACATTCATCAGTCCGCCCCATATGTGCACCAACAAAATGGTCACACCGAGCGATTAATTCGCACTTTAATGGATAAGGCACAATCAATGCATCTTCATGCTTGTTTACCTGAATCCTACTGGGAGTTCGTGATTTTACACGCAGCTCACATATATAATATCATGCCTATGAATAGACTTCAATGGTGTACTCCCCATGAACTACTCAAGGAGGAGGAACCTTTGGTCTCACACCTTAGGGTACTCGGATGTGGTGCCTATGTGCATCTTCCCGATGAGACACGAAAGGGTAAGCTGCAACCCAAATCGCAGCTAATGGTTTACATTGGCGTAGCTGCTAGGAGTTCACAAAACCGCTTGTTTATGTAGCCTAATAGCTCTCTACATACATCAGCCTATGCTGTCTTTGATGAGAATCTGTTTCCCAGATGCTCTGGAGCCAGGCCTCATAAGCCCATCAGTCATGCTCCTAAAAAACCTCACTCTATAGAGGAACACCCCTCAGACCCTTCAGAGTCAGAGGATGATGATCCAGTGCTGGTCCCACCACTTTCGCAACCTGAGCGACCCCATACGCTGGTTTGCGAACCTACTCCATCTCCACCTCCTGTAACACCTCCTTGTGCACCTCGACCACCTCCTGCTGGCCCTCCAGCTCTACCTCCTCATCATGAGCGAATTCATTGCCTCCCTACTTGACCTGGAAATGTCTATGGTGAACGCCGTTATCCTATGGAGCAAGTAAAGGATATTGAGAAGGCTTCCACATGGAAGAAGTTAGTTGGTAAGGAGAAAGGAAAGGAAAAAGCACCAGACACTCCCATTGTCCCTGGCAGTCTCCCTCCATCACCTACTCCTTCTGAGGACGATGTTGAGTGGATCACCAGTGAAGGGGGAGAAGCTCTCATCAATTATCTCTGTTCTCATGCAATACCATTCACGCAGTCTGTCATATCCCATATTTCGCCCAAGCCCAACTCCGGCATCTCCGGTGCTGTACGCGCCAACTCCGGACCTATCTCACTGTTCTCGCAACTCCGGACCTCCAGAGTTGCCCCTCCGTTTCATCTACCCTGTAATTTACCCGTTGGCCCTTCGGTTAGTTTCCTCCATCTCGTTACTTACCCTAGAAAATACTCGTCCCCCCGAAAATACTTGTACCCTAGAAAATAGTCGGACCCTCGGACTTACTCCTCCGTCCTCATTCATACACCGTATATAAGTACTTACCGATAGGTCATGTACCTCAGTTCGAATATCGCATTAGACTCACCTCCACCTCTCTCTCTGACCCTCTCTGAGTCTTGACGACTCACCTCTGACCCAACCTCTGTTGAACTACGATTACTTGTAACATTTCGTTCACCCTCTGACCATCTCCGTAAATACGGGACACCGGACTCGGACAAGGGCGCACCACATACGGTGAAGCCGAAGTCCCGCTCGCCTCGTACATAACTCCAGAGTTCTGGAGTTCATACCAGAGTTGATTCGGTCTTAACACAGTCACCCAATACTCCCAATTATCGGGAATGGTCCCTTCAGGACATAAATAAATTACCTGCAGCAGAACAATCTGCATGGTGGAAGGCCTGTGACACTGAGCTTGAAATGCTTAAGCAACAAAAGGTATGGGAAATAGTCGATCGCCCTGGTAATTGAAAGGTTATCAAAAATCAATGGGTCTTTGATGTCAAGTCTAATGGCTGGAAACATGCACGATTAGTAGTGAAAGGTTTCTCTCAGGTCGAAGGATTAGACTATGACCAGATATTCTTGCCTGTTGTGCAATTTGAGGCAGTGCGATGTATGTTCGCCCTAGCCGCCATCAATGGTTGGCACCTCTCAGGACTTGATGTCCGATCCACCTATTTATATGGCATTCTGGAAGAAAAACTCTACATGGAGTTTCCAGAAGGGTATGCCCCCTCTAATCTAAAAGGCAAAGGACTCAAACTCCTATGCGCCATATATGGCCTTAAACAAGCCAGTATTACATGGTGGCGCGCGCTTGACGCTTCCATGAAGGAATTTGTTATGAACTATCGTGAACGACAGAAACACCACAAGTCTCGACGTCTTGCAGGCTACACATGTCCTGGCGAAGAAAGAAAAGAGGATGAAGGATAAGTCCGGATCTGGTTGATGCAGGCCTACAAGAAGGAACAAGTCCCTCAGGCAATGACCAGTAGAGCAAACAACGAAGTGGATTAGACTGGGGATTCCAGTCACAAGTGTCTACCTTATATATGTTACAGGCGTGCGTACAGACCATGCTGTTCGTGAGAGGAACTACCATAAATAGACTAATGGGGAAGCTAGGCACGGGAAAAGAAGCAACAGAGATTAAAGAGGCAGTGTGAGAAGAGTGGAAATTAAAAGGACGTGGGTACCATGAGGTATGACATCATAGGTTCTAGACCTAGTCATGTGCTGGTTCCCATGGTCACGTGCACTGATCACGTGACTGGAAAAGAGAAAAGTTGAAGTCCAAAAATGTTTGAAAATGTTCATATTATAACACTACCCCCTTTTTAGGACTCGAATTCCAGGCAAGTTGTGGAAGGAATGGTTTCAGTGAAGTTCTCAAAGGGAGTAAAGAGAGAAGCGAATGAGGAAACTGTAAGACTGCAGAGTTTGTGGGGAGCGGATGGATTTTTCCTGTGAAAGTCAGCAACCGCTAATGGTGCGGTGTTAATGATGTCAGCCGATTCCCATGTACGATCTGTTTCATCGTATCCTCTCCAATGTACCAAGTATTCCAGTTTCCTATTCTTGAGACGTGAAGCTGCAATAAATTCAACCTCAAACTGTTCTTCCCCTTCTTGATCCACCTCAATTGCATTAGGGCAGACTTTGGGCTGTCCAGGTAAGGTTTCCCGATAAGGTTTAATGCGAGAGATGTTAACCGTGGGATGAATTCGCATGGTGCGGGGAAGTTTCAGGATAACGGCGTTAGGGAGGACTGCGGAGATAGCGTAGGGTCCAATCCATTTCTGTGTGAGTTTCTTTGCCATATATGGGAGATTTAATTTATTGGTAGATAGCCAGACCTGCTGACCAATGGAATATTCCAGAGCTTTGGAATGTCTTTTCTCTGAAGCAGCGATCATTCTATCACGTGACTCTTCTAAAGCCGCTTCTATTTCCTTGTGAGAATGGCCTATTTCTCCCACGAAACCAGCTAATCTCCCTTCGAAGCCCATGCGAGGGGCGTAATTATGTGTGACATTGAAAGGGATGTCGCCGGTGGCAGTTGTGACGGTATTATTGTGGGAGAACTGGGCCATTTTCAACCAATCCGCCCAATCATGCTGCTTCTTTCCTACGTAAGCATGGAGATACTGTTCCAAATCTCGATTAACATGCTCCGTTTGTCCATCAGTTTGTGGATGATACGCAGTAGAAATCTTCTGATGGATACCCAGAAGTTTGCAAAGTTCCTGGGTAAAGGCAGACACAAACTGGGGTCCACGATCTGAAACGAGTGAAGAGGGGAGTCCGTGTATACACCAGATGTGATCCCTGAAAAGTGCAGCTAAATCTGCGGAAGAACAAGTGTCTGTAGTAGGAATAAAGACCACTTCTTTGGAGAAGCGATCAACAACAACACAAATAGCTGTAAAAGAACGTGATTCGGGTAAACCCATGATGAAATCTACAGAAAGATCTTCCCATGGATGCTTTGCAGCGGGAAGGGGCATTATTTTTCCTGCCGGTGCCTTTTGCTTACCCTTCGTGAGGGCACACACTTGGCAGCTATCTACGTATATTTTAACATCTTTGGTGACACCAGGCCATGAGAAGTAACAGGTGAGCATGTGAATGGTCTTGGCATGACCGCTGTGACCAGAAATAGGGGAATCATGGCATAACGTAAGAAGACGAGTGTGGAAAGAAGGAGGTACAAAAACTTTGTTTTTGTTGTTTTTGAAAATGTTCATAGTAGAATCAAAAAGGAAGTTGTTCACTGCGTCCACCCCCATAGAGGCAGACTCAGATTCCAACTCCAAATAAAAGTCCGAAGAAAGAGCAACCGAATTAATAAAAACAGAAGGAGGCAAGACCATAATATTGGCGTTATGATCATGCACAGCCTCCCCATGGTCCGGGCGACGAGAGAGCGCATCAGCCTGACCATTAGAAGCGCCAGGCTTATAAACAAAAACATAATTAAATTCTTGCAAAACTGCATGCCATCGGGCTTGTCAACCACTAAGTGTTTGCAGCTTCTTCCAATATTCGAGGTTCTTGTGATCGGTCCAGATTTCGAATCATTCGTGACCAATAAGATAATGGCACCACTCTTCCAGCACCTGAATCACTGCTAACAATTCTTTATCATAAATAGGGTAATTGCGCTCAGTGCTATCAAACAAATGAGAGATGAAGGCAATAGGCCTCCAGTTACCATTGTCGCATAAGGTTGAGAGCACAGCTCCTATGGCAATGTCTGAAGTGTCTGTTTCTACCCAAACCTCCTGATCGCGATTTGGATAAGCAAGAAGGGGGGCCGTAGTAAACTTTTTCTTGAGGGCTTCAAATGCCGCTTGCTAACTGGGACCCCATGTGAACAGAACATCTTTCTTGGTAAGATCGTTCAAGGGGCATGCAACCTCGGCGAAGCCCGAAATGAAACACCTATAATAATTACATAGTCTGAGGAAACCTTGGAGCTGCTTTAGCCGAGTGGGAACCGGCCAGTCCATAACCCCAGAAACTTTCTTTTCTTGCATTTCCACCCCCTTTTTAGATACGACCATACCGAGAAAGTCCACCAGATCCTTTGAGAAGAAGCACTTAGAGGGTTTTACGTAGAGATCGTTATTGCATAAGTGACGCAGAACCTCCTTAACGACCTCCTCGTGTTCCTCCTTTGTCTTCTTTGACGTAAATATCATACAGTCGTCAATATAAATAATGACTACAGCATACATGTCATTAAATATATCATTCATCATCTGTTGGAAAGTGGGGGGTGAGTTGGTCATCCCAAAATACATAACCATTGGTTCGTAAGCGCCTATGGGCGTAATGAATGTGCCCTTCCATTTGTCTCCTTCTTTGATTCGCACATTGTTGTAACCCCATCGTAGATCCAGGGCTGTAAACATGTTGGCATTCTTGAGCTGATCAATCAACTGTGGAATTAGAGGAAGAGGATAGGAATTTTTAATAGTACCCTTGTTTAGATAACGATAGTCCATGACCATGCGCTTCTTGCCGTCCTTTTTTGGAATGAAGAAGACAGGGGAGGTTTGTGGAGATTTAGAAGGTTTGATATATCCCTTCTTGAGTTCTTTGTCAATGAATGTGCGAACTTCGTCCATTTCAATATTGGATAGGGGAATTACTCAACCCTTCTTTGGAACGAAGTCCGGCTTGAGATCTATGGCATGATCCCAAGGCTTCCGAATGGGCATGCGTTTAGATTCTTTCTCTGAAAACACATCCAGGAACTCGTGATAGGTCTCCGGTACCTGTTCTTTTAGCCCTTCTTCTATAGTACATACAGTGGCTCAAAAAACTGTCCACATGTTTGGTCATTTTTCACTAAATGTGTTATTCCCCAATAAC
>QFEM01008754.1:0-28528 GCA_003316205.1 Boletus bicolor
GTTGCACCTCGTGTCGCAGCTGACGAAAACTGGTTGGAGCTTAAGCAAAAGTACTTTCCAGATGTTCCACTGAAGGAAGGATGGGTAAAGAACGGAGGGAACGGCTTCTTCGACTGCAATAGAGCGGAACGCTTTTTCGGGTGGGTACATAAGGATTATGCATAGCGATTTGTGAACTAGAAACCGCGCAAATGATAGCCGTGTAATTCAAAGATTACGCTGGATGTAAGAATGTCTGCAACTGTGCAAGAGTTAGACCGAGTAGATGTTAAACAGTGGCGGAGGCCGCACATATTCCTCATAATGATGCAATACTTCGCGAAGTTGCCTCCTTGATATCTCCGCCCGATAGAGAATCTCATCGTCAGTCCGCTTTCCATCAAAGTATTGGTTGATTCTACGAGACTAGTTAGGAAGATTTGTCGTCCCGACTGTTGGAAATGATTGCTTACAACTCGAATCGCCTTGCAATGTCTTCATCCTTTCCCTCCGACATCGCGGCAAGCCACCTCCGTTCTAACGGAGACGCGGTCCCCGGATCACTTATCATAGATGGAGAAATAGTGTCCTCAGCAGTTCCCCATCCAACATTGTCCTCGTCGGATTCCTCGGTGACATCTTCATCGTCCTTTTCCTTATCCACATATGATTCGGCGGCCTCACTGCCCAACTCCGACTCTACGGAAGGTATACGCCTGGAGTAGCGTCGTGCGCTCTTCGGGGACAATGACAGCCATGCAACGCCAGGATTCCCGGCTCTCTTGTCCATTGGTGATTCAGGTTCAAAAATTTTGCTTGGCCTGCGTCCGCGAACATGTCGGCCACAGAATCGCTCTAGTTTCCGTTCATGAGCCTCACGGACATGAACTTTGAGCTCCGACGTCGCGATAATCCGTACGTGGAGATGGACGGTGTCTAGGAGGTCGTGCTTCAGCATCCAGAGTACAACGTCGTGATATAGAGGAATGTGTTCTTTGGAACGGACGACAGCAGCAAAGAAATGGTTATCAGTTTGTTTGGAACTGGCCACTGAGATGGTTGCGAGAAGAGACGGGAGGGGCGGAACGATATGTTGAGGAAACATTTCTTTGAATTCGGTGGATAATTGAGACAATCTTGATATAGTAATTGAGGTGAATGTCCCGTTTTTAAGAGAGGGTATTCCACGTACGCAGTATCAAATTTAGGCGGGAGGGTAAAGATGGTCTTTAAACCGCTGTGAACGACGTCCACAAGCTTTGCTCTTCTGTGATGGACAAGCCAACGGACTGCTGGAAATGCCTCAGATTCTAGGTCCCAGTCCAACAGACTCGCCATGTCTGCAAGCCTGTAAAATGCAGATGTTGACACAGGTGATTCAAGTCAGAGACGGCGGGCATACGAAAGAGTGACGGAGGCAGTTTCCAGAAATTTAATTAGACGGTCTGCATGATCCCTCTCCTCAGGCCTCACGTGTGGACCCCTAAGGTTTGTGTATGGATCGAGGGCATCGTCGGCATCGAGAAGAAGTAGGCTCTTCCATGGAGCTAGCGCAGGCAGACGCCATCCAATACTAAGCTCGCGACCCCACACCCTCACTTCATCCTCGTCTTCCTGGTGGTCTATAAAGTCAAGTTCATACTCTTCCTCGTTATGTAGAAGGTGGTCTAAATAAGGTGGGAGTTGCAACTCCAAGGGAAGATTATTGAGTGTGAGGCATGCCATCGTGGATGATTTGATAGATTCGAAGAGCGTCTTCATGGCCGCTGCGATAGAAGAAACTTGAAGTGCATGCGAGACATATTTCGAGAAAGCCTCGCCTGACGCCGTCAGCATACTCTAACTAGGATCTCAAAGAATTGATACCTTTGGCAATGTATTCCGCTTCCAAGGCGCCTAGGACGTCACACTCTGCCTCTACGAAGTTAGAAAGTACCTGTTCTTGGAATAGTACTGCCGTGACCGTGAATGCAATCTGTTTATAGATCACATGGAAGTACTTGGCGACATTGCCATTTGCCGATGACGAAGGATCAGGCAAATCCAGTACCAGAACGAAATGGAACATGTGCAGCCACGAATTACAGTTCTGGGGAATAGGGCGTAGTTCCCCATTAACGGATCTCTCGGATTTATTGTCATCCGCATCACGATTCCGTGAACCCCTTCCCCTAGAATTGGATTTGCTCTTCTCCGATTTAAAGCGCCAAGTCCCATCGTCCTCTGCTGAGACTGGGTGACCGATAAACGCCAAGTCATCGATGATGAGCTCGAATTTCTGATGACACAGGGCTCGCTGCGGACACAGCATCTTGGACAAAAACTGTGTTGGATAATCGAAGATGCTGTGGTATTCGTCGGCCACTGCACCCTCTTCATATTCGTCATCGAATGATTCCCCTTTGGAGGGAGAATTGCGGCCGGATGAAGGGAGTTGTGTGTTTCTAGAAAAGGACCTTGTTCGATCACGTACCACAGAGGGCATGCGCCATACATAGTTATCCGCATCCTGTGGAAGATCGTGGTGGGAGCGACTGCTTTGTCCGAATTCATCCGCGGTGCCGCTGGATACGGCGTTGTGATGAGCCGCTCTCCACGGGTTGTCGAGCTCTGAGCCACAGATATGGGGCAATGGACGTATGAGCCTAGATGACGACTCGGGTATGGGCGGCCATCTGAAGACTAGACTGGGACCTTTTGCGGACGAGTTGACGAGTAAAAGGGACAAGAGAGTTTCTGCCATAGTTACTGTGGCTGTCGAAAGGATCTGTTTTGAACTTTTGGCGCACCCGAAGCTCTAAATTACTGGTTAGACACCATACATGCAAAATAGTTAGCGTCGGGCCTACTGAGGGTCCGCTTCAGTTGGTGGTAACCAGGAAGATCGATTGGGCTGTCTTCCTCTGACGCTTGAATCTGGGAGTGATATGTTCGCGGGTAAGCTGCTCCGAGTAGGCAATACTCACTATGCTAACGTCGGTGAGTCTTTCAAGTAGGTCTGCCTTGAAAAGGAAGTCAATACTGACGTATTCAACCCTTTGTCGTAGCTAACCGGGGCATGAACCTGTAGAAATTCTCTTGTGCCAGCGATGGCCATATTCCATGACATTACCCCGCTGAAGACAGGTGTTGCACTCGAAGTCGCAACCTCACGGCCCGAGCAGGAACGCCAGTGCACCCGGGTTGCATTCTGCCTCCATCCATGGTCACGACTCGGTGGATGTATGTACGACTCGTGAGTACAACGCGCTTCTGCTACCCTTTTGATGAAGAACTTGGGTGGTGCAGGACTGTTCAAACCATTGTCAAGTCTCTACAAGATAATGATTTCTATGTGGTGTACTACAACTCTCGGGGCGTCGGAAAGTCAACTGGCTGGCCCTCGTTCACTGGAAAGGCGGAAGGTGGGGATTTGGAAGCGTTGGTTCAACAATTTTTGGAGGGGCATCCGCAGGTCAACTCTGTGACCTTTATTGTGCGCCGTCCTTGAAAAGCTCTGCATGCAACTCGCGTCGAATTGAAACCATAGGGGTATTCTCATGGTTCGCTGATAGTGACCCTGCACCCCATATTATCCTCGCATATCAAGACCTCTTATGTGCTGCTTTCGTATCCTCTCGGACCGAGGGGGCTATTGACCATGTTTCATTCGAAAACGTACTCTTCTGCACTGACGTCCCTGCTGCGTGATGCCCGCGCTCGGGTGCTCATCGTTTACGGAGACCGGGATGACTTTACGAGCTATTCCCAGTATGACACCTGGACCGAGTCACTCAAGACGACGGAGGGTATCAGAGCGCAGTTGGGGGTGGTGACAGTGACGGGTGCAGGTCATTTTTGGCACACTGAGACATCGAGAGCTGCGCTGAAGGAAACGTTGGAGAATTGGCTTCCCGAGTGAACTTGATGTACGATACAGGCACTTTGGATTATTGTGTTGTCAGTCGGACACTGCCAGGGTTGACAATGATCCGTCGTGTTTTGTCGTGTCGGGCTGCTACCAAAATTAGCGGTGCCAGACTCGGTTGGATTGCCAAGCTCGAGTGCTTGAGCGGCAACCGCAACCATCACCCTGACCACAACTCTTACTTACTTCCGCAGATACACAAGTTCGTATTTCTTTATTTTTTTCCCCCTCTTGAACTCCAGGAGAGTGCAAGATGTCAGTCCTCGTTCTTCGTTCCTCTCTCCTTGTTTGATCACGCACTGACCTTACTCCATCCTGCTCCCCTCACAGGCCTCTGCCCGACGAGAGACCACGCCAGAGTGTTGCCAATCTCATCGGCCGCTTTGAGCAGCAGGGAAAACGACAACCTTCTCCTGCTGTCCCCGTGGTCCCACGCAGCTCCAGCGTCTCGTCACAAATAGCCGGCGATGCTGCGAAAGAGGATGTCAAGGAGAAGAGGGAATGGCCACCCAAAGCTGTGGCATCTGCTGATATTAAACCAGTCGCACCCACACTCTCCACTTCACCTTCTCCTAGCATGTCCAAGTCTCCCGTAGTGAGCCCTCAGCCCATCCCCGACCCCGCTCCCCCAGCGGACATCCCCACCACTCCGACTTCTGCTTCACCGGACCCAGTAAAGTCCCCTCTATCCAAAGGCAAACCTGTCACCACCGGGAAGTCAACACCTACATCGGGAACGCGCCGGGCAGTAGGGTCTCCCGCAAAGTCTCGCTCTCCCATCACCAAGAACTCCTCTGCCAAGTCTTCGGTCAGTTCACCTCCTCCGAAGACATCTCTTCAGTCATCTGTGTCGCAACCTCTCAGGTCCCAACATACTGGTCATTCCATTGCATCGAATCCTTCCACGACACGCCAAGCACGCCCGGTTCCTAGAACTGCACCATCGACGCCCTCGCGTCCCAAATCATCAGCCGCACAAAACCCGACTGTTGCACGACCGAAGACACCATCCTCCGGTCTGTTCGCTCCCACTGCCGCATCACTTGCGCGTTCCCGTAATGCCCCTCCGCCACCCCCACCCCCCGTTAGGAAAGTGACTCTGAGTAGCGATGCGGCAGAGAGGCTTAGCAAGCCTACGGCTGCATCGTTGTCCAAAGCACGCTCGCCAGTTCCCCCTGCTCCAAGCCCTGCAAAAGTGGCAAGATCAACTTCAGCTGGCGCTCATGGTTCGACTCCTCGAGGGCCGTCAAAGCTCAAGGTTGGACGTACACCCGCGAAACCGAAGGTGGCCAATACGAAGGAGGGAATCACGCCTGATCCTGCTCTGGTTCCTTCCGAGCCTTCCCGTGACTCGGATCACCTTGCGGCTGATCATGTAGAGAATGGGCATGAGTCAGGAACAGCCGCTTTTTCAGATGTTGGTTCAGCAGAAGATACACATGGCCACTCAGAAGTCGTTGGTAGTGCGACGCTCCATCCTGCAGCAGACGACGATGTGCCCTCTGATCCTGGTGTTCATCCTGAGCAGCAGGGAGGTGAACATCCTGCCGAAGAAGAGGCTCGCAGTCATGAACATGTTGCCCAGAATCTTCTAGAGGAGGCTGCACGTGAACATGAACAAGTATGTTTGGAAGTTCGTGAAGACCCCGTTCCCGAACCTGCTGAGTCACATGCTGGTGAAGTAATGAGCAACGGGGACAGTCTTAAAGTTGAACTTACTGCTCCCGGGAATGACATTGAGGATATCGTCAATCTCCTTGAAGGTTCGAAACCGCGTCCGCAGAGTATCGTCAGCATTCCTGACGAACATGGGGAAATCCCGGACGAGTACTCTACCGGTTTTCTAACCTTGTAGATGATCCAGATACGCACAAATTTGTCTGTCCATGTGCATACCGTTGGTGGTAAGTCTCTTCGATTTCTATGGTGCACTTGACGAGCTTTACTAACTTCTTACAGGATTCTCCATCAGTTCAGTCTTTCACAACTACGGTCGTTTAGTTCCGCGATGGTGTCTGCTGCGGTTTTCTGACTCCTCATATATTATTTGTTTTTGTCCTTTCTCGCTTGAGGTTTTGCCTTAACCCCCCAATCATCTCAACCAACGTCCTCAAACACATCACACTTGAGTTTCGGAAATCACTGAATTCCATGTATGATCCCACTCCCAAGATTATCCCATAGTAGTTTACATCAGAACATCGGTTGATATATACCCTGATCCATGTAACTTGGATCCAGGCATTAAGAACACACTTCAATGGACAGGTGAAAGGTGATGTATACAACATGATATAGCAAATTGATAGCACGGTTTGGAACAAAAAGCTTGGAGATGTAGAGCTAACAGGTTAAGAGGGCACAGTTCAATTGTTTCTTACTCGCCTGAGCATGTTGCTCAATCTCTTCCCGGTGAGGAGGCGTCGGGCGGGAATAGGACCATCACCCTCTTCTATGATTCTCTAATAGTCAAAATTTTAGTGAGCTTAGTTCGGCAGACCGTGAAACCTTACCCTAAGTTCGAAGAAACACATTTTGAAACCTTCCTTCCCTACACCCTCTCTGGCCTGGACAAGAATAAGAAAGTGGTACCCTGAGGTAATGATGGTACCCACTGAATCTACGACGTAGAGCCCGTCATATCGATACCTGCCAATTGACATGAGCCTTCGCACAAGCATCAACATCGGTGTGCCTCACCCTGTGGCTGGCGAGTAATAATTGGATTTGCTTGTGCCTCGTACAACCCGTACCGGCCGCCGTGTCTTGGAGGAAACCTGGGAAAAGTGAGGGAAAACGATTTACAATGTATTGGGGAACCCACAAGGAGAGATTGATTTGGAGGATCATCAAACGACTGATCTGCAATTTGCTGCCGCTGGTAGGACGTTAGTGGTAAGAAGTTTTGTGTACAACGAACAGACATACCGTCTTCGTATCCTGTCCCCCTAATACACTCTCGTTAAAAAGACGTGTTTAGTCATCGCATAGAGCATACCTGAGCCGACGTAAATGCTACAAGTAGCAATGAGGACGCGTGTCTCCACACGGTGGTAAAGTGACATACATTTTATCTCCCGAATCTTGATTGTCCTCGTATCCTCCAGAAATACAAATCGAAAATGCACCCTCCTTCGCGTCTCCATGAATTCCTGCCTGAGACGGCGCATGTACGCCAGATCTCATTAATGCACTCCTGGAGGCGGACAGTGAATCGCAAATCAGGTAATGAGGGGTGAACGCATACCTGTCTCTGAACTTGGTACCAAAAGGGAAGTTAGGGATATGTCCGTATACTCTGAACGGACTGAGGTAAACAAGAGTGCATTATTGACATTGAAGATTGATAGCACTTACTGCGACATGGTGGAGATACGCTAATTGAACGCGTGCACGCGGTGTGCTATTTAAACGGAGCGCCGCGTTGTATGAGTAAGCAACAAACCAAGCACACGCAAATAGCCGCGGCCAATCACTCAGAGGCTGTGCCCAAGCCACTAATACGTACTACAGAGGACCCAGACCGTTGGGGTATGAGTTCTAGTTGCTTTGGATGGATCCGATTGTGTTCGCTATTTCACTTGGTTGATTCCTTGGACAACTTGGTAAGACCCAATCCAAAGTACCGTTGATATGATGGTAAGTAATGAAGTCGCGCAAACCCTCGAGAACTTTCTGAACTTGCTTTTATACGTGCGGGGGGCAGATCTTCGCATCCGCACACATGACTCGGACAATACAAAATCTAAATATGGATATGGATACCTACCCTAGCAACGGGAGCTTAGGAGGGTGAGAGAATGGTTCCGCATGCGTTCTTCCAGAACCGCATCTCTTTCTCGCCGAACGCATTGGCCCCCTTGGTTTCAACGAAACCAAGACGTTCAAACAAACTGATGCTGGGTCCATTTTCCTGGCCAATCCGCACCACCAGGCTTTCTGGTCGTATTGGAAAGGGGAAAGGGGGGTAAGGCACCAGCGATAACGATGAACTCGCAAAGGATGCAGATGACTCGGTCACATATGACAGCATAAGCTTCAGTGCCTCGAGTGCGAGGCCCCTACCCCGATAACTTTCCTCTGTGGGAAGCGATTTCTGTGCGTGATCTCGAAGATTAGTACGATTACATACCTGCGATCATCACTCCGACCTCTGCTTCAAATTCTTCGTCACTGGGATCGCCTTTGAGAAAAATATTCACGTCACCGACCATTGGAAGGGATGCAATGTCGCCCTCTCCATTCGCGAGGATGATAAACGTTAGCTCTATCGCATGATATGAATATCTGCCTGAACTGACCCTGGCGCCCTTACTGTCATGATCTTCTCGCCAGTGCTCTGGCATAGCTTAGCTTGCCGTTCAAGTTATTCGGCGTCACGATTGACGTACTCTCCATTTCATAAACTTGTTCCAGGGTGAGGGGGTCAGTTCCTGTGTCCTCGAGCAGCCTTGGATCGATCATCCAACGATAATACCTCTGATTAGTAATTGGTTGAGTGTGTGACGAGCATGACAATATAAAGGTTATATACCTCGACATGATCTGGAGTGGATGGGACCAACACCACCTGCTGGCCCCGTAATACCGCCTCGGTGTGCATATGCACAACGGTTGAGTTCGGATTGGCGGGTGTAGCCCTTTTAGGAGATAGTAGACTTTCCTTTCTAGTCTCGTTCAGCCGGTCGACACACGACTCGGACTCATTCGGTAGCCTTGTCAGCAGTATTTCTCGCACTCTCTAACAAACGCTGTTTCAGTGTCCAGTATCCCTCTGGACCAGTCTCAAACATCTTCATTGATCACAAGTTCTCCGTCACAACATGGTTCTTGGTCGCTTTGTCCACTATGCTGCAGACGCCATCTTAGTGTCGACGGTCATTGCTGGGATTCGACGTTCGAGTGGATTCACGTGAGTTTGAATTCCCCTCTTTTCATTTTCTGAAGTTGACCTACAGGTCTCTCTAGCATTGAGACGAACAGGATTTCAGATCCAACCATGCGCTCCATGGCTGAGCGTTTTCTCGGTGTGGGAGAGACTATATTTGATATGGCACAAACAACTGCGATAAACAGCGATTACTTCAAAAAGGATTCGAGAAGGTAGCAGGATAATATCGGGCCACTTTTGGGATAGGGGATGAAGGTGTGTCTCCAGTGTGGAGGTGGTGGTGTGTGGGGCGTCGCTTCCGGACACTCTGTAATTTATCTTGGCCAGCCAGCTGACGTGCGTTCTTCATTGTTCTGCCTACTGTCAGAGAAACTGTGCAGTGACACTGATACAAGAACACGACTGTCCGTCATGGGAATGCCACGCTCTTTTCGCCCACATCAATGTCGTCCAAGCTTCGTCATGCCTCATTCATGCTGGGTACAACCTGACACTGACTCGCAGACCCCTGTTTCTGTTTCGAAGTCACATATTCTCGATTTCAAGCCGTATATTTCTTTTTGTGCCGTTTCCTCAGAAAGCAACTCAGTTGCGCCCTGTAGCAATCACCATATCATTCCCTACCTGGTTAAGTGTTAATACGACATTGATCCGAAACCCTCAATACTCTGGACGTATGCCTTATCGATTGGTTGATAGAAGAACCGTTTCATTCCTTGATATGCACTCGATCAGCATTCTCTCTCGGTGACTAGTTGAGCCCAAAAAGGTTCCTAGCAGCGGCAGGGGGTAAAACCAGTGTGTTCGTTCGCTCGACAAATTGGCGCATTGCCTCGAAGAAGAGAGTAAGGCTGTTCACTACGATAAATTGCTCGACGGGGTAAGAGCAACTGTTGCAATTGTGGGTGTTCACAAGCATTTCGCTTTCCAGGGTCCATCTGTGTTGGGTCAAGGGTGGAAGACACGCTGATAGTGTGGTATGGACCCCAGGTGGTAAAGGTCAACCACGTTTTGACTGATGCTGGGATGGCCATGGCATAGCAGATACAATTGCAACTCCATTCCGAAGCGCTGAGATCGACCGTACCATTTTTATACCCTGGTTGGGGAAGTTGGTTACATAATCAGTACTGCATCGAACAGGTTCATTAACACTGACCGTAATCCCCGCTCATGTTCTCTTCCCTTCCTTGTGGACCACTGCCTCGACATTGAGCCTTAAGAACAGGCCATAAGGCCCGATTTTTGGGGCATACAATGCTCACAAACGTCCCCCAGCAGCCTCGAACCATCCCGCAACAACCTCGTTCAGTGCGCCAAGGTAGTTTCCGACTCATTCCTCATGTTTGGTACCAATTTGACGTGGATTATATATTTCGTATAGGTCAACAGACTGTTTTCGCAAGATTACAGTCTCTGTTCCCCGCATCTCCTGGAACAGCGGCTATACCATCTTTCCCTCAGAATGACGTTACCTTTCCATCACCCAAGTTCCAATCTTCGCGAAAGCATCCAAAGTTCCTGAAAATCAGAATATTGACATGGAATATGCACGATTCACTGCCAAAGGTACGTCTGAAGTTGTAGTCTTAAATTTAGCTACATTGTCACACAGGGTGACTTGGAAGAGCTGCTGGGTACCGTATCCCCACACGGGAACCACAGGCGCGGCCTAGATAACGTGCCGACCTTCCCTGTACTGTCTACAGAACCTGTGCACCCATATCATCTCGTTGTGGTGTGGGTGGTTTTAGTTCCCTTTCATCCCAACCAAACTGACCTTTCTGAAGAGCGGGGCAAGAATGCCCAAGCTCGTCTGGTATGAGTCTCGTACTGTGCTCCGTGCATATTCATGGACACTTCCACAGGTATACCCATGGGTCTCGGCGCTGGCATTAAGCTTGGAGTGTCCGATAAGGAGAAAGACAAAGATAAGAGTGAAGACAAGGACCACGAGAAACACCTCTACCACGTGCAAAGTCTCAAGCGCAAGGATAAGGAGCGAGACGAAGCTAGCCGTGGGTGGAAAAGCTCCGACGATCTTCCAGAGGAAGTTGTGGTGAACTTCAATCACTCTGGTTGGACGTCTACGCTTGAACACTGGTTGTGCCATCGAACGCAAGCGAATCATCAGGTACAGGGAGAACATACACTTAAAGATATTGCAGCTTCGCCAAAGCGTCATTCGCTGCATCGTCGTGTGACCGTTAAAGAATCGGAAATGGGGCCTTATGTGCCCCTGGTAAAAGAGAGGATGATGGGATTATACCTTTCGGTCTACATACACAGAGACTTGCGTGACCTGGTTGAAGGCAGGTTTCTGTCTATCTTTGAATGTTACCCACTCACGGCTCTTGCAGGAACGTCAAAATCAGCTGTCACTGCTGGTTTAATCGGCGGACGTGTAGGGAACAAAGGTGGGGTCGGTATCAGCCTCAAAATAGATGGTTCCACCTTCTTGTTCTTGAACGCTCACCTGGCTGGTGTGTAGCGTGTTACTGCGGCCATTCATTTCATGACGTTATGTTTGCAGCGCACGAAGGCAAGATTTATCACCGGCTTGGCAATTTAGCGAAGATCAAGGTCCGGTTTGTCCCTGATATGCTACATGCTAGCTGCACTTCGTTGACTTGCTTCTAGGCTGAGCTTGCGGTGGAAGATTTCCTGCAACCCAATGATCCCAGGATGACAAGAGAAGGTGACCAGACATTCCAATGATTCTCGAATAACGTGATCATCTTACACACTATCAGATATCACAGATAGATTCGACTACACATTCCTCTGTGGGGACTTGAATTTCCGATTAGATATCACCCGATTGCATGCGGACTGGCTGATTTCTAGACATGGTACGTGTTCCCCTGCGTTTCCTTGTTTATCCATGACCTGGC
The DNA here is from genome assembly GCA_003316205.1 of Boletus bicolor. Taxonomy (NCBI): domain Eukaryota; kingdom Fungi; phylum Basidiomycota; class Agaricomycetes; order Boletales; family Boletaceae; genus Boletus; species Boletus bicolor. Next base: position 11,672 of record QFEM01008754.1, read on the forward strand.
TAAGCATAGTTACCCGCAGAATACGCACAAGCATTTGCGTTTGATCAGCTGAAACGGCAAATGGAGACAAACTCGGCATTCTCTGGTTTCCAAGAAGCACCTATTAACTTTCCGCCAACTTTCAAGTACGATGTAGCGAGCCGTTCCAAAACAAAACGACGGCGCAGCAGGCGTTCTCCCATAGACGGTAATGAGACTGAGAGAGAGGGTGGCGAGGATGAAGAAAATGGAGAGGATGCCGAGGGGGAATCGCGTTCTCTGGCATCATCCGGGTGGACCATGCACTCCAAGGGTGTTGCCTCGGAGCCCGAAGACGAAGATTACTTCACTCCATTTACCTCGAATCCAACTGTAGGCGAAGGTGGACGGGTGGTTCTGGCCGCAGCTGCTCAGAAAGCGAAAGCAAAATGGAAGTCGCTCCTCTCGCCAACCGTCGTCTCGCAGTCGCATCCAGCATCTCCGGTTGCCAAGTGGTTGCGGAACAAGCGTGGTCTGCAGGATGTCCTGACAAGGTCGAAATCTCCCGATATTGTTGAACACCCTCCGTCTTCAGGACCTTCAGTTGATGATCTTCCCGCAAGCCCTATTGAACTTCCGCCCGAAATAAACCGATTGTTGGAACCACCGGATAAGCAACGTATCATAATTCCTCGACCATCGTCACGGGGGTTCTCTACAAAGTCTGCCCCTTCAACGCCCATTGAACCTTCTCATGGTGATGAAGACGACATTGCTGTCTATGATTCTTCTCACAAACAACGGGTTCCTAGTTGGTTGGTATAACTTTTGGTGAAATTGAATTGCTGGTTGATCCTGAGATGGTTGCAGGTGTGACCGCATTCTATGGAAGTCGACCGTCAAATCTGATGTCGGCGATGCGGAGCCAGATGTTGTAGAAATGGCAAGACAACGGACTCGAGTCGGTACTTTAATCTCGCAAGCCATCCGGCCATTCTCAGTTAGAGTTCGGCGCGACTCGGGAGGCTCACCCAATGCTGATATTATATCCTCCTCTGCCAAGCAAGACTACTTCAATCGGTCGGCAACGAAGACGACTACGGGGAACCGACCACTGTCATTGAGCATACCCAAGCCACCTCGGATTCCCACTCGAACCAGGTCAACAGAAACCGTCGATCGGGTACAAGACGAAGGCTACATCTCTGTGCGGTCATCAGCACAGACCTCCGATGACACTACGCGTGCCTCTTCCACCAGCGGTCTACCAACTCAGAAAGTTTCAGAAGCCAGTTCGGATTCGCCGTCAGAGTGTCCACCCCCCGTTCCTCCCAAGGATGCTTTACCAATACCACCATCTTCAAATCGTTGGCGTTTCTTTCCCTTCCGAAGAGACACTTTTCAGAGTATCGCCACCCAGGAATCCGCTGTTTCAACACTCAACTTCACGCCTCATCCTGCCAAAGGCGATGTTGTCTGTCTGAGTTACAGCAGTCTGGATGACCGGGAGATGCGTCTCTTAGAGGGTCGGAGTGACCACCGACCGGTCATTGGATCGTATGCTGTGTACTTGTGACTATTCCTTTCACCTCATGTATGCTCATCGCATTCACCACTTTACGTTTCGTATACTCGAATTGCATTTCTCCTGATGCATACCTTAGAGACATCGCTGTACGGTAATTCATATATGGACTTGACTGCGGTTGTTACGCTTATTAGACCTACCATCATATACAATAACTCACATTCTCAGCTCAAAATTCAACGAGGAATATCTTGTCAACCCATGGTCGTGAATACACGAATCATACAGTACAGCACGATGGGTTTAAGAGGAGATGGTAACCTCGACCTCTACACCAGGTTCCAGGCTAATAGAAGTCTGAAGAACAGCTGTCAGAGTCATATGAATGCACAACAAACATGTTCCTCACGATTTGCTTGACAATCTCGCTAGAAGAGTGGAGGTCAATGAGACGCTTGTGGACCTTGAGTTCGTAACGGTCCCAGGTCTTTGAACCTTCACCACAAGGCTAAAGACGAGGAAGTGAGAGGTCGAGCGCATACGAGGTAAAGCAAGACCTACTGTTTTGCGAGTGGTAATCTTGAGGACTTTAGTTGGAAGGCGGACCGGCCCCTTGACGCGAAGTTGCTTGTCCTTGGCACGGTTGATGAGATCGGTCGAGACTGGGAGCGACGATGAGCAAAAAACAAGCGATGACGAAACGAGGGTGTTTACTCACACTTTTCCAAGTTCTTGACGTTGCTGCTTGTCAACGTGATGCGGATTTTATGGATTTTGGCAGCGGGGACGGCGCCGGCTGCATCGTAAGCTTTCTCGTCCTTGGCGACGTAACTCATTCTAAATGAGAGCGTATGTGCGGTGAATGAGTCAGAAGGTGACTATAGGAAACGATGGATCAGTCTCGTTTTGCGAAAACAACAAAATATAACGTTCCACGTACCCAAGGGGTTTATTTGTTGATGAGGAGTTGAAGATTAAAGTTCAGGGTATGCATTGCAAAATTTCGGCAAGCACCGGAGCCGTGAATTAGCTAATTAAATGTTCACGTGATTATTTACCTTGTGACACCTACCGTCATGCAAGGAAAGTCGGGTCTGGCGAACCATCCAAGGCTCTCACTCATCTCTCATCAGGATTCAACAAGTACTACCCACCCGATTACGATGGAGAGAAACACAAGAGTCTCAATGCATACAGAGGTTTAACGTTTCCGCGTCGTGTGTTTCAGGGACCGTGCACTCAGCTCGTTCTCAGGTAAACATGCCTTGGGCGATCGAGCCAGGAAACTCGACAAGGGTATCCTGATAACCCGTTTCGAGCTACCGTTCAACATCTGGTGGTACGTTAAATCCAAGTCCCCCGTTTTCTCTCTCCCATCCGTTCAAAAAACAATACCTTTATCAGTGGAACGTGCAATAACCACATTGGGATGGGCGTGCGCTACAACGCAGAGAAGAAGAAAGTCGGGTCGTATTACTCCACGCCCATCTATTCCTTTCGATGCAAATGCCACCTGTGTGATGGCTGGTTTGAGATTCAGACGGATCCCAAGGTTCGTGGTTGGTCCCAAGAAACCTCCGAGCCTGTTATGTGACGTTTTCGCTGGCAGAACACTCGCTACGTCGTCGTCTCGGGTGCGAGACAGAAAGACGAGGAATGGAATCCTGAAGAGAATGGCGGTTTCGCGATACATGGTACGCTTTTGGTACCCGCCTTTTTTTATCCCTCTTCCGGGTTTTGAACCCGCGAGCGACTGTAGACACCGACGGTAACGCTGGGCCCGTCGATCCGCTCGTGGCACTAGAAAAATCGACGACCGCTCAAGACCACGTCAATAAAGTGCAGATACCCCGAATCGAATCTTTGCAAGAGGTGTCCGATCGTTATAATAGCGATCCCTATACGCTCTCGACCCTCCTTCGAAAGCGCTTTCGTGCGGAGAAGAAAATCAATGCTGCGAAACGCGCGGTCGACGTTCAACTCAAAGACCGGTATGGGCTGCCAGAGACGTTACAGCTCGCGGAGGAGGACGATGAATCCAAGAATGTGGCTCGAGAGCAGTGGGAAAAGGGTAGGAGAGAACATGAAGCGCAGACGAGGATCAGGAAAGCGAGGCTGCAGAGCTCTGCTATTCCTTTATCTCTTTCGTCGACGAGTTCGTCGCAAGGTCGTGACCCCCTTGCCTTGTTGAAGGCACGGGTGCTCAGTAATACTCGCCAATCCCGTACTTTTAAACCCCCAGACCAGCTAAAGTAGATGATAGACCTTGTACCATTTCCATCTCCTTATTGTATATAACTCACAACACGCATCGTATCGAGAGGCTATCCATTAAGAGACCAAGGTCTGAACAAGAATATGCGACAGCGGAGTAGAACAACATTAGGAATACAGAGCAGTGGCACATAAACCAAGAAGAGAATAGTAGAATAACAGGGGTGGATGGAGATGATAAGGTCACCACGAGCGAGTAAGGAAAAATGAGTATATCCAGCATAAAGATGGAAGCAAATAAATAACCAGAACACGCAATCCGACGAGACCATACTATGAAGTAAAAATCGCCCATGGTTGGTCGAGTGTATGCATCGAGCCCTCCCATTTCCAGTTGTCAGCCTGATAATATGCTGATTCGCCTCCGTCGATCTCTCTTAGAGATCCGAGTCGAAGAGGGTCAGAGCGGTCCCCTAACTCCTCAATTTTGGTTTTATCAGGCGATCCAGTACCGCCCAACAAATCACCCTCCGAGCCAGACTCTGGGCTAAGGTTCGGCTCGGACGAAGGGACAAGATCAGGCGTGGGTGGCTTGGAATCGTTTTCCTCGTCCTCGAGAGTGGTAAAAGAAGAAAAATCGATAAACTCCAAAAACGCATCGTTGGCAGGGCCCATATGAGGCGAGAGAGCAGTGGGTGGTGGACCAGCATCCCCAGCTCCGTGTACAGAAAGAGCAGCAGCTGTCGCGGCTGCATCCGCGGGTTCCTGAGCCACGCCTGCCAAAATCTGACCCAAGGTAGAGGCGATGTCATGATTAATCATGTCATCCGACGCAGTCATGGCAAAGAGTTCCTTCATCCGATCAAGGAATGCAGTGGCATCTTCGTCAGTCTTGATGTTTTCTAATTCCTGCTTCTTCTTGGCAAGCGCCTCACTCGTCTCACCCTCCCATTCCATCTTGGCTTTCTTTGGCGATGGTGCATTACTTGCTTCGGCTTCCGAAGGCGCTACACTAGTGAGAATAGCAACATCCTCTTCAGGTGGACGCTTCACTCCAGCAACGGAGGGAACTGTTTCCGGTGTAGCAGGGCCTTTACCCGCCGTCGACAGTTTCCGGGTTGCTCGGGTTGCAGCCCTAGTCTTGGCAACCGCTTTCGTCGGGGGTGACTTCGGGGTCCGGGGTGAACCAATTGTAGTTTGAGGAGTGGGAGCACTTGTGGCAGGGGTGGACGATGACGCAGCCGCAGGTGGAGGGGTAGGAGATGCAAGGGTTGCGGGGGCTGGCAGAGCTGACGGACTGGGAATGGAAGGATGGAAAGGTTTCTTAATCGATTGTGGCATGGAATGTTGCTGGGAATGCGGTTGGGACTGGTCGGGCTGCGAATGAGATTGAGGTGGGGGTTGAAGCTGGGAGTGCGGAGGCGGAGGCCGAAGCGGTGGCTGGTGCGGTAAAGGATTGATAGAGACTTGGCGTCCGATAGATGGAGGAACCATCTGAGGTATGTTCTGCACTGGTGGCACCGAGAGAGCAGGAGGGTTTATGCGAGCAGGGGTAGATGTGAGCGAAGGGTGCTGTTGAGGATTGGTAGGGGCGACAACAGACGTCTTCATTGCACGCCAGCGATGTTCAAACTCCTCGTTGAGTTTATAGATTTGAAACTGCATGGAACGCAGCGTCGTCATGTTAATAATGTATTGTGGTGGGGTAGTGGACGCGAGATGTCGTTGCCTCGCCACTGTCAGCACCTAAAGGAGCGAGGCACAAGGGAAGCATGACGAAGACAAAGAAACAAAGGAACTCACAATGGCGACGTATTTGCGGAGAACCTCTTCACTTTTAAAAACTACAAAATACATATGCAATCTTGCATCGAGCTCTGACGTCATCTTGTACACTTGGTCGAGGAGTTGACTGTATTCCAATCGTTGCTCATCCGGGATTTGTTGCGAGGACATTCCAGGGAGACCTTAAAAAGAGCATGAGTGGAAACAGAGTAAAGACCAAGTAGGGCTCACTACGTTGTTGAAATACATGCTTGAGCTGACTTATCGTCATCATCGCGTGTTGAATTTGATCCTGCGTTGGCGGCTGCTTAACAATTGCAGCTGCCACACTCTCCGGCACGAAGGATCCATTCACCATCTTGGCATCGCCCGACGCTATCACAGCCTGGGACTGCAATCCGATGGCGGGTTGTTCACGCTTATTGGCGAACGAACCCTGCGCATTCGCCATATTCTGCTGCTCTTGTTCTGCATTTCTCTTCGCATTCGATTGAACTTGTTGCTGGTAAAACTTCATGAGTTCGGAACGGTGACGCTCCACAAAGGCAATCATGGGCTCATGAACACGTTGAGCACGCATGTCTTGGGCGGTAGTATGCGCATACCGCGCTGCTGCGAACACGAGCTGTTGGTTAGGAAACGGGCGGGGAGGATTCGGAGGCATCTCTGTGGGATTCCCAGGCATTCCAGGAGTCGCATTATTACCAATAGCGAGGGGATTCGAATTAACTTGTTGTATCGGCTGTTGCGGTGACCCTCCCGTCGAACGATTTTTGACTGTCAGGACATAGGCGTGCTCGAAGTGCTGGAGATACTGTTCGTAAGTGTTCTGAAGTTGTTGAGCGATTCCAGGTCCACACCGAGCTGGCTCAGTGTCGTTTCCGGGGAACTGAATGAAACCTAATTTACCGCCAATGACGGCCCACATATCTTTCTGATTCACCTAGTTGGGTTCACAATTAGCCTTCAGATAGACCTATACGAAGGTAACTCACTGATTCTGCACCACCTTCATGCATGACGCTAAAGTGCAATTGATGTAAATCGACCATCCTATTATCCCCTATCGCCACGCGAAGGCTTGGACTTATATTTTGGCATCGACAGAACTGGGAGTACGTGGAATCAAACCGCTGCTTGTCGAGTGGCAAAACCCCCGTCGATTGCCGCGTCTGATTGGGGACTTTCTGTCCGCCTTGTGTCGCAAAATTCCCCAGGTTAGGAGACATAGTATTCGGTAGTTGGCCACCAGGAATTTGGTGAGGGGTACCTCCAGTTCGAGGAGGGATGGCATTTGGCCGTGACATCTGCGCTTGAATGGGGATCTGTTGGCTTAAAGCACCTGGGCTCTGACTAGGCATCGGAGATGGGCCATTACCAGCAGACATGCGATACTGCGCCTGAACGAGTTGGTTAGCCTGAGTAACGAAACCAGGCTGGACCTGGGCGTTGGACATCGTTCCCTGCTGAGGTTGCTGCGAAGTAGAATGCACCATAGGGTTGCTACCAAAACGTCAACGACAATCAGAGATCCCACGATTGAAAGGACATACATATGAGACATGTTCGAGGGTGGTATCCCATTCGCCATCTGCTGAGTCACCATGGCGCCGAAAGTGGCCACAAACTTGGTATACACCTCCTTCCGGTTAGCAAGCTCAGTACGGAGCTGACTGATCTTTTGTTGCGTGAGAGGATCAATAGAAGCCGCATTGCGTGTAGTCTGCAGGAGGGAGGCCAAGCTGTTCTCAGACTGTGAGATCAGATTGAACAAATAATTCCTCCGCTCCTGGAAGTCGCCCGGTGTCATCATTCTTTTCTGAACACTCGGTTGCTGATTCCCAGGTACCATCCCCTGGTTAGCACCAGGTGGACCTACAGATTGTGCAGGGGGATGGGGGGAACCGCGCATCTGGTCCTGAGAAAGTTGCATGGATGAGGAAGCAAACATGTCCACGGTAGTTGGTTGATTTGGCGCATGTTGAGCGCCGAGGCCTGACTGCTGGAGACGAGCGAGTTCCTGTTGACTGAGCATTTTGAGCTGGCGGGAAACGCCAGGGTTGCCCATCGCCGCATGCATCATAGGGTTCATGTTGAACGCTGCCTTCATTGGGTGCTGGGTATTCATAGGCACGTTGGGGAAATTAGACGGTATGAGGGACTGGTTGGCCTGAGGATCGTGGAAAACAGGGCCAGGAGGGTTCATACGTTGCGCGTTGAGCCCAAAGGATTGTTGGATTTGCTGAACAATGGGTTGACCTTGATTATGGGAGAGAGTATGCCCTCGAGCGAATTCTTGCATCTAAACAAGAAAATGTCAGTATAAACGTAATTACGAGAAAATCTGTTCTCAGAGGGATAAACTTGGGCACGGCGGGAACGAAGATCGTATGCAGTGTAGTACCAAGTGATAAGATGTTATATAAAGGATGATTGGAGAGAAAGGGGGATTGACCACACGTATCATCATCACATACGGTTAGGTTAGTATAAGACATGCATATCTCATCAACGCAAGGCAAGGAATTTTCCCAGACGAGATTGAGGCGGCGGGAAAAAAAAGGCGCTATAGACTTGCCTGGTGGTTCATCTGGGAAGCGGCCATATCACCCGACTGTTGAGGACGATATGCGTTCTGGAGCTGATTCATCTGCTGCCACATGCGACTATGGTCGGGGCTAGAGAGCGCCGAAATCATCTCAGGGTCGGGTTGTTGAGACTGCGGCGGCTGTTGAGGGAGCTGGGTCTGTTGGAGGGAGCTGGGCGTAAGATTCTGGGAAAACATAGGGTACGGGTGGAGGCGATCGGCCATAATCCAAAGTCCTGGGTTTAGAGGAAGACAGGCTGATGGATGTTTTAGGGTGCTGTGGAGGGCTACGACGGCCGGGACGAGCTCGACGTACGAGGTACGCCCGAGGACGTTGGCGGGGATGAGGGGGCCGTGCGCAACGGCGGGGAAGGGGATGGGCAACGGCAGCAGCAAGCACAGAGGATGCTGGTGGTGGGAGCGAGGTTGAGTCCGACCTTCCAAACACCTGCTAAGCACAGACCATAACGGACCACAGCGGACTTTGAATTCTCATCCTCTTGCATACGAAATCCCTCCTAAAAAGGTATCTCGACCACAATTTTATTACAGAAAAATCATGCAGACTCCTCCGCGGGATAACTCGAGCGCTGCACGTCTGCGTACCCTCTACAGTACATTCCTGCCTAACCCACATGACCCGGGGGTGTTGGTAGTATTAGCGCCTGGGAACCGCCTTGGAACCCACGCCAGACATAGCCTCTGTCGGTACCCCCCTTGTCCCGAGAGCACATAACATTATATATCGTTATCTATCTCATTAAATTATTGGCGTCACTGTTCAGCACGCCTCACTCTGGTGGAGCATCAGACGTGAACGTGCGTGCGAAGCTTGCCCTGGTTCTCTCCTGCAAGGGGGAAAATGCCTCGCTTTTTTTTCCCCTCTCGGATTTCCATGTGTCATTTTTATATTCATTTTATATTCAGGTCTCAGTTTTGCTGCATAAAGTTATCAGATAAAAATCTACTTTCTTGCAACCCATATCTCCAACTAGATCTAACCGCGCCGGAACTTCCGCGCCCCCGACTACATGTCATTGGAATTTAGGGCAACAAGTTGAACCATTGGATATTGTTTTCGAGCACTTAATTGCATAGGTCTCCGTTGTCATACGCCGTAAACTGCAAGCCTTAGCCTACTTGGACCTCATTCCGGTGCGTGAGGCGGTACATGTTATTTCACGGACTTCATAACGGGGCCGCGCACGGGTTCAAACAACATTTTATTTATTTATTTTTTCGATCGGTGAAAAGGAACGTTTCAAGTCGTACGTATATGTTGACAGAAGAGTCCGATTCTGGCTTCCACGAGTATCTAGTCGGCCGAGCCCGAGCGGGGACATTGCCAATCCAGTAACGTCGTTGCTCAAGTGCACTTGGAAGTCTGTACGGAATGTAGTGCGTGGCGTACGGCTGGGTATGAGTATGAAGGGTAGCGTAGACGTGAACGAGCTGAGTTGTGAATGATGTTATGTATGGCTTAAATATGATCAGCTATCATTCTGAAGTGGCATACGAGAACTGCGGGTGTAAATGATGTTGGTCCCAGATCCTTTCCCCCTCAAATGAAAGAAAGGGTCGTCGAGCTTCTAAAAGGGACTAGGACCTATCCGTGTTCGTGAAGTGAATAAGGGTACTGCGTTAGGGTGGCGTGACGATCCTTCCAGTAGCCACGACTTTCAGTCAAGGCTTCTTCTGTTGCTCTGCCATCCGCTTTCGGACAGTTTCGACGACGGAAGTCACATAGAGGTGGTCAAATTGCTGAAGGCGGTCTCTGTAAGCTTTCTCTAGATGAACGGCTATCTCCGGGGAGGACCTCGCCGGCTCGGTCGCTGTTGCAGCCGTTTGGATGAACCCGAGACGCGCTCCGACCACGTCCCAGTATTTGCGACCTGATACCTATGATAATCGAAATTTGTCACAAAGCTCGACGAAATAAAGCAAGTTGATGACCAACCCTGATAAAACTCCCTTCTTGCATGACCGCGACATGCAATGAGTATACATCGATCACGGGTCTGCTCACGTCCGGCATAATGATGGTCGTGTTCATTTGAATAGATTTCCCCTGGCAAAAATGAGCGTAAGCTGCGTCAAAACGGGGTTTGTCGAGTGCAGGAGGAATATATGATGCGAGGGCGGCGAATTGTTCCGGGTTTGGATGTGAGAGTTGAGTGATGGCTTGGTTTAGCCGGAGTAACAGGTCTTCGCGGCGCTTGATCTCAAACTGCGCTCTTTGGTACTTGACTGTCCAAGAAGGCTCCTGAGTTTGGGTCGAAGGAGTAGTGGTTGCAGCGGACGCTTGGGTCGACACAACGGCCGGCAGAGCGGGGGCAGACCGCGCTTGAGCCTCAAGGTGTGGTTGAGCGGCGCGCAACTCTGCAGCGAAATTTCGCCAGGACTCGATCGACTCTTGAAGGGCTTTCCGACGTTCAGTGAGTTCGGGGAGGGTGTAGATCTTCGTAGGGACTTGTGGTTGCCCCGTGGAAGGACCCAGCTGTGGTTGGGAGGATGATCGACGGAGTTGAGGCGTGTCCAAGGAAGCATCAGAGGGAAGTGGATGAGCAACGTTCGGAGACGTTGTTCCAGAAAGTGCTTCGGCTTGAAGGATATTAGCAGAACCGGATTCCGTAGACGGCCTTTCGTGAATCAATTAAACGTCGCTTTACGTTCGCCAAAAAGAGGGGATACTAGCATACCTCTCACCTCCTGGCCCTGACCTAGCTCCTTCGCTCGTGTCTCCGCCCTGACTTCCTTCATATATCTCGCCATTCTGGGCCATCTTGATGGCCCTATCAACTCTATCTAGCAAATCTTTCCTGTTCCTCGCTTCGCCGCGTACTTGCTGTATCTTGGAACTAGGGATGCCGGATCGGGCAGCCATTAGATGGAGGACGGCATCGTCGATGTGGGAGATCGCTCTTTGAAGGAGAAGATTGCGAGCACGAAGATTAGATACGAGCGTCGTACGAGTTTGCAGGTCAGTCTGTGAGTCTTTCCCTTTGATCGCGTCGGAGGACGGGTGAGGTGGCGCGGTGGAAGGGCGCGGTGGGACGTCAGACGGAGATGTCATGGAATATGATTTAGAGAACAGTGAGGACGATCCTGACTTTGCATCTGGAAGTACCGCCTTTCTCGCTGTGGGTGACTGAGTGGACACATTTGCAAGTGGCGTTTGGTGTTGGGGATCTTCGTGGGGTGTATTACAACCGTCTGGTATCATGTAGCATGCGGGGTCTGACGGGTTAAAGTCAGTCCAGGGTCACACGACAAGAAATGTCGAAAGGATTGACGGTAGAAGCGGCTGTTGAGTCGGGTATGAAGGGAGGTAACCCTAGGCCATTTGAGGGCGCAGCCACACCCATAGGCAAACACTCGTAGCCGACAAACAATCTTGATCGCAATTGATGTTTAAACAATAGATATACGATAGTGATGGATACAACGAGTAATTATGGCGAATACATGACGGTGTCTAGTAAGATGTAGGTAGGATGTCAATGGGCGCTTCCCGAGCTGCTCCCGTCTTCTGATGATTTGATCACGATGGCAGGACCTGCTTCTAATATAACGTCTTGGTCGTCTTGGTCTTCGTCGTCGTCGATGTCTTCGTCTTGTTCGACTTGGTCAGCATAGAATCCATTACCATTGCTGACATAAATACTTCCCAGTTGGGGGGAGGTGGATTTCTTAGAGAGGGGGAGAGGGCCGACGGCAAGGATGTGGTCATCGCCGTCTTGGGGTAATTCGTCTAGTAGGTCGGTTCCTTCGACGGCTGTGGCGGATGCAGCCTCGCGCTTGAAATAGTAACGGAGGCCGACGGGTATCAAGACGCCGACGACGACGGCAGACAAGAGGAGGAAGTTTTTCCAGGAGAAGAGATGGAAATCTGCGGCAGATGTCATTTCGTCGAGACCACCACCAATGGTTGTATGAATGACGGTGACACCAAAGACACCGAGCCAAGTACTGATCCAGAATGGAAGGAGACGAATGCCGACGTGGGGACAGACGATGTTGATGACCCAGTGCGGGGGGAGTGGAGCGATGCGGAGGATGATGAGGAAGGAGATGATGTTGTCTTTTTGTTGGCGAAGTTTGTCGGACCAAGTGTCGAGACGGGCCTTCCACTTGGGAACGGTGAGGAGGGCGGGGCCAAATGCGGCGCTGATGAAATAGCAGAGTGTAGCGCCAGTTGCGACGCAGGTGCAGGCGAGGGGGAGGGCGACCGGAACGCCCCAGACTGCACCGCCGAGGATGGAAAGATACATTGAGCCTGGGAGAGAGAAAGCCTGGAGGCTATAAGGAAGAGTGAGGACAAGGGAGGGGAGAGGGAGGGGTACATACAATAGATAGGTGATGACATAACAGACGACAATGCGCCCCGGATAGATATCACGGTACTTCTTTAAAAGGCCGTTGAGCGCCTTGAGATCATCGAACGATTTGGGTATGCGCAGCAGTGGACGATCATCGCTGTGGGGGTTGGGTGAGAAAGGAAGGAATGGGGAGAGAGAAGGAAACGGACGGCTGGAGGGAGGGGAGAGCGAAGTAAAGGGTACCGCCGAGGACGAGGGTGGCGACGAGGAAGAGGGCAGCCATGCGGAGGGCGGCGGAGAGGAGGAGGCGAGACGGGGAGGGACGTTGTTGGGGGGACTCGGCTGAGCCATAGAGGGAAGGGTGGTCTTGTAACAGAGGGTCGGTATCGTGCACGGTGTCGAGAGTGTACTCGGACGTGTTTAGGTGGTGCTGCATGGTCAATTGAGTGGTTCAAGCGGGAGGAGGGGGTGATAGAATAAATAAATAAATAAATGTTATTTATTATCACGTGATTTGACGAACAAAGGAGAGAACATCGAGGAAACGGACCGTGCGGGCTGAGGTGCTGCAGCGACACACCGCCGGGGACGATCAGCGATGACACACATCCTCCCTCCACACTCGGACATTTCCCTCCATACCGCTCTACACATGGACCAGCGTCCTCCTCAGCAACAACAACAACAACAGCAGCAACAGCAGCAACAGCAACAACAGCAATTGCCCCAACAAGCGCCCTCTCAGCCCCCCAAGAAACGCAGAAAACCAGACTCTCCCCAAGACGACGTCACCTCTCCCTCAGAGCCAAGACGTCTCAGACGCTCCCATGAGGCTTGCGCACGCTGCAGGAGTAAGAAAATCAAGGCAAGTCCCGTCGGTAGTCACCGACCGCAAATCTCCGTTCGCCTGTCTCACTCTCATCCCAGTGCGACTCCAAGCATCCCAAATGTACCGCTTGTGCGACCGCAGGCGTTGCCTGCCAGCAAGAGGACAGACACAGACAGACACTCACCCTCCGTGGCCACACGGAGTTTATCGAGCGCCAAATCTCCCTCTGCGATGCCCTCCTTAAACGCCGTCTCCCTGGCTTCAACCTCGCCAATCTCGAAGAGATCTGTGCTCGCGAGGGTATAGAACTCGACGGATCTCTTCAGCCTCCCCCAGATTTCCAGGGCTCTCAGTTCCCCCAGCATTCAAATCCACCCCCCCCTGGCTCTCCCTATTACCCTCCCCTCGTTCCTCCCGGCTACCCGCACCCCGGTGTCCCAATATATGGCCCGTATCCCCCCCACATCCCCATCCCCGGCCCTCCCGGTTCCTATGCCCCCCACATGCATCCCGGATTCCCTCCCCCTCCCCCTCAGCACATACAGCCTCCTCCCCATCAGATACAGCCTCCTCCCCACCAACTTCCACCTCCACCAACTTCCCTCGAGGTCAAGGGTCAGGATCCCCAGTCTCTCGACATGTCCGACACTCGCGTACGCACCCCTTTCCCTTCACCTTGTGTCACCTTACTCATCACCTCGTCACACAGGCTATCGCAAAGAGTTTCGGCGTACATCCTCTCATCATGAGCGAAAGCCAACTCGCAGCTCAAAACGACAGAGAGGATCTTGCCGTCGGTTCAAATGGTCTCTCATCCGGTCGTGATCAGAACATCACAGAGGCTTCTCCCCCTCGTGATCCCTCCGCCTGGTTCTCTATATCCATCCTGACTTCAAATGCCGGCGTGCCGTCCTCATCGGTCTCCAAACTTACCATTTGGTTGCCGAAAGACCGCAAAATGGTCAACAGAATCGTCGACGTTTACTTTTCTCATCTCAACATCCACCGACCGGTCTTTTTCCGCTCTGATTTTGAACGCCGGCTCAACTCACTCTACGATATGGAAAACATACAACATGATCCAGGTTATGTTTGTAGCATATATCTCATCCTCGCCCTCGGTACCTTGAGCGAACTCAACCACAAAGCCACCCTCGTCGATAATGGTCTCAAGTCCCCTAGCGATACCCCAATTTCGACCAAGAAACTCCTCCCAATCGAATGGCCCGAGCACTACGAATTCTTCGAGCGTGCCCTGGCCGTCAAACCTCATCTCCGCGTCACCATCACCAGCCTCCAGGCTCTCATACTCTTGCAATGGTATCTGTACACAGAGGTGAGCTCTGCGCATCCACCAAATGCCCGTACCATTCTGACAACACCTATGCAGCGACAAGGTCGTTCCTTGTGGCGTCTTGTCGGCAGCCTCGTTCGGTTGTCCATCGAGTTAGGTCTTCACCATGATCCCATGTCCCAGAGCCACACTTTTACGGACGAAGAAGCACAACTGCGCATTCGATTGTGGGGCATCGTAATGGTGCATGATCGCGGGACGTCCATCCTCCTCGGCAGACCGCTCGCCATCGCGCCCTCAGATTCAAACACACCCCACCCTTCTCGACCCCTAACAGGCCAGCATGTGGACTACTCCGAGCACTTTTTGCTATCCCTCCCTATTGCCGAGATTCAGGCTGACATCATCAACTCCCTCTATGCCCCTTCGAACAAGAGCGTAGATGCTGTCATGCGACATGCAACTCGGATTATCAAGAGCATTACGGAGTTCCGAAGACAGCTGCCAGAGAGTTACAAGTACTACTTTGGCGGGACTGAAGATTGGCCATTGGATAAGAGACAGGATCTCGTTCGGGGCATCACGGAGGATCAGGGGCTTACGCTACTCAAGATTGGCATATCAAGAATCTTGTTGCTGAGAGCACTGTTTAGCTTGAAGGAGCTCGATTACATGCATCGTTCGAAGGCGCTTGTTGATGGTGAGTATCAATTTTCTTGTCCTTTCCAACACACTCATGCCCGCCCAGCGATCGTCACCTCGCATAACATCATCATCGTACACAATCAGCTCATCCGGTATCCTGACATTGCGTTCTTCGTCTCCCCGATCCCACTCCACATCGCAGCCATGGTCATTCTGTATGGTCATATGTCACATTGCGAACGCTTGTCGCGACAGGTCATGATTGAAGACGTTTGGATGGCTCTCGACATGTTACCTCGCTTCCGGTGGCGCTGGGAAAGGAAAGATTTAAATGGTGGCCACCCTCTCATCTCCAAGCTTGCTGAAAAGGTTCTCAAAGTGGACCTTCATTCTGTCAGCCCTCCCAAAGATCCCGTTTTACTCTCCGAACTTGACTGGGACACCGAGAACGTTATTTTAGGCTCTCCATCAATGCAGTCTCCCCGCCAGCTACATTTGCAACAACAGCAACAGCAAAAAACGCCGACTCTGGCTCACCCATCGTACCAACCTGAGGCAAATACTAGCGGTATAGCTTACGGACCGCGGACGGTTTCTCAAAGCACTACGCCTGTGAAGAACATCGGTCCGCAGGTTCCACCCGGGACTGTTGGAGATAAACTCGCGGAGATCCCAACGGGCTTGTTCTACCCCTTCTATCCCGAGAACCCGATGGGTTCCATAAACAACTCGCAAGCTGATGTGTCGAACGAAGGCGGGAATGCGAGCAACGAGAGTGCTGGTGACTATACCCAATTGTTGGCAGCCGCGGCTGCACAACCTAACGGGTCGAATGGGTCCTACGGGTGTCAGCCATCACAAGACTCTTACATGCTAGAAGAAATTGTTCCAGCAAGCGTTCCAGCCAACGGCCACACGGGTGCGATCTGGATGAACGTCGTAAGTGCTTCGCAGGGATTACCTCGTCTTCGCTGATGCACCGGTATGCGGTATTTTTTTTGCTGTTTGTAGAATCAGAGGAGTATGCAGTATTGACTGAGTTTAAAACACTACGTCTATCGCTACTCCTTACCGAGTCTTCTTGGTTCTGTTCCTTTCCTCGTTAGTTTCGGTGTTCGGGTTCTCTTTCTCTCGACCTTGCCGCGGACAGTACGTTCTGCAAAAGGCCCCGTTTCTTATTTCTCTTTATACACCAATTTCGACTACTTTCCCTGTCCGATCGTGTGCCATCTCTGCTTTCTTCTTCGCATCCTGATCTTCAACACAAACTCGCGGTCCATAGCCTATGATCCATTTAACAAGACTGCTTGCTTAACCAATGTAACCTGGGCATCCTTGTAAACGCGAGCTACGACATCCGAGCTCGGAGGATTGGAAGATCAAGTACATTCCTGAATCTGAAACAAACACAGTTGTGATACAGGACTAGAGCGTCGTGTCTATGAGATACAGTGGGGGATCCTATTGGCATGAAGAAAATGCGGACAGTTATAACACAAGCAAAGCCAGGAAGTAGTAGGGAGATCCGCTGGAAGGTGAACAAAAACCATAACCTATCCCAAAATGCGCTCCATCCTGTCCAGAATTACGTCGATGCCCCTGATGAGGAGTACGACGTGCTTGGGCAACAACGCCGCCTTGTCGCACTCCCTAACATTCCTGCCATCTGTCGTGCTCCTCCGACCATCGGCAAACACG